>WNNJ02000591.1:0-39747 GCA_012934845.2 Pomphorhynchus laevis | reverse complement strand
CTGTGCTCCGGGAGCTAATAAGCTTCAGTTTTATAATTTTTAATGTCGCCAAAAACCGGAGTTCGATTACAAGTTGAGCAGACTTCTTTGTCACTCTTAGACGAGCTGATGGTAGCCGGCAGCACTTATCAGTAGGGTGAACTACCATCAGTCGTTTCGGCTGCCTTGTGATATATTAAAAGGCATCTAAGAGAATTTGCTTACGTGGTAGCATGGGCATTTCCTCTTTAAGCTAACCATGTGCTTTCTGGATCATCTTAATTTTATTTAGCAAGAATTTAACTTGATTTCGTTGCTTGCTTTCTCCTAGGATTCTTTGAAGGATACGTTTTTTTAGTTTTTAAATATGATTGAGTTAAACTGTGCTTCCGGAGCTAATAAGCTTCAGTTTTATAATTGTAAGTGCTGCAAAAAACCGGAGTTCGAGATCATCTAGAGCAGACTTCTTTGTTACTCCTAGACGAGCTGATGGTAGCCGGCAGCACTCATCAGTAGGGTGAACTACCATCAGTCGTTCCGGCTGCCTCGTGATATATAAAAAGGCATCTCCGAGGCCTCATCTCTTTGGCGATCGTTAAGGGGAAGCTATTATTTCCCTCAAGTTGCGAAGACTGGAAATATTGTACTTACTTTTTAGCCGCTGTTGATATTATTTGGATGGTAATATCAACAGCGGCTATGACATGATACTTTGGGACTTCAACGACAGAACTGGTATTTGGATCAACGCAGCACTTCGCAGAGCTAGGAACGGTTATCTTATTCACAAACCACAGTCCCCTACCTTTTATTGCACTTCTACAAATTCTATTCTCGACATTTTACTGCTTCAATCAAGGTGATTGATCAACCTCTCTGTACGGAGCAGTCTCGTCAACAATTGCCCACCTCTCATGACCTTATTCGTTGGAGGATTGAATAAGATACGTTGCTTAGAAGAAGGTTTCAATTTGATCCTATCAGAGTGACTTCTTTCAGGCATCAATCCAACTTTTTTCCCGAATAGGAAATGAGAGCTTTACCGAATTTAACACCTTTATCTTTTCGCAAGCAACCGCGATTCTATCGACTACCTACAAAAATCGCATTTACAATCCCACTCCGACAAAACTCAAGAACTTAGCATATATGCTCCGTCTTCGCAATCGCTCTGTTTCTGCCACAGACAAACTCTCTTGAATGAATATTGGAAAACCAGGTATATGTTCCAACTAAGTAAGGATAGGGCAAACATTGCTACCCTTAATCCAGCTCGGTCTTTTTTCTCGAAGATATACAACAAAGAGTAATTTGTCTGTTGAAGGATAGAGCATTGATGATGATTGGAAAAATTGGTATTGATAAGGTTTTGAACAAGTCACTATCCTTACATAATTATGGAATCACTCAACCTCCCCAGCTAATCCCGCATTGGTGTGACTTCAGGAATAGGTATCTATTTGTCACTGATATCCTAAACTCCTAGGAACCACTTAAGTTCACATACAGATCTCATGCGCCACTCTCCAATCGGGTCTGTCAGCTTGTGACATACATTCAGAGAAAGGAGGTCGCCATCACAATACTATTAGCCTCCCCGTCCGATATTGCTGGCATAAATATTAGCCGACGTGTGGTTTTACCCAAACAGAAATCGATTTCATCTCCTAAAGATATGCGGTTCATTTCGATTCAAAACTCTATCATCTCCATTTATGAAAAAGCTTTGCGTGTAAAATCCGCGACATCTAAGTAGGCAATATTTAATCCCACCAGGTTTTCATGAGTATGTAAAAGATCGATCGGTCTATTCAGCAATAGGTAAAGTGCATCAGATTTGTCAAGATAATAGTCATCATCTTGCTGTGGTTGTCTTTCTTTATGTGTCTGCTACATTTGACCGCATTTCTATTCATTTTGTTATCTCTTCTCTCAGGTCCCTTGTGTTGTCTGCGTGAATTGTTAACAGGGTGATAATATTGCTGTACACCAAACGGTTCTACTATGTAGACGACCCTGATTCACGTCAGTTCTACCATATTACGGATGTGCCTTATCTCCTCCTTCTCCTATCTTGTTTCTTCTGCTTCCATTGAACTCTTTAAATATTTAAACGCGAACAACGTCTAATGGTATACGCTGATGATACCACATCCTTGTTCTCTGAACGCAGGTGCAAATACGTAGTCTCAGACATCATCCGATTCATTTAAAGACTAAAAGACCAGTTATCCCGGTCTAATCTTATTCTGAACTCCGCTAAATCGCAGGTGATAGCCTTCCATGGCACCCCTGCAACAAAGCAAAAACTTGGGAGATTAGCATTCTCTGCACTCTTCTCCATTTTGACTAATCAACAACTCCCCATCTTCACGAGCCGAGTAAAATATCGGGGCGCACCGTTACGGAGAACTGGTCGGCGAAAGCTGACCGGGATAGACTTAAACGTATCCTTAAGAAAGCAAAGTGAACCCTATAACGGGCCCAGCATCTGTCGTTGATAAGGAAAACCCAAGTGCGCCTCTGGGGGTACTTGGGCTTTCCCGGGATTAGTCTTCTTTTCTAGAGGACGTCTCCCAAAGCAAAGGCTAAGTTTTCTCAAGCTCATCGTTTCTCGTTTACTCAGCATAGTCCGCATCGACCGGACTCTTCTGGTGATGAAAGACTTCGGGTGGTTTAGTCGGAAAGCGGCGGATCAGATTGCCTGGAATGCTCAGATACAACTGGACCTGAGGCTATGAAGATAGATTGAAGACTTCGAACAAATTGAATTAAGAAGATATTTCTGACATGTTTTTTGTTATTCGTTTTTAACTGACATTTATCCTCATGTATTATTTTGTCAAGAAAATATTTATGATTGGAAGATCAAAGAGCACTATTGCAACGATATTTCCTGCCAAACCAATGAGGTAAGTGTGATTTATTCTAAAATTTCGATCTCCATCACAGAGGGAGAACTAACTTCTGTGCCAAAATTGGATAACTCGTTGTAATCAAACATTTATCTTTATGTATTATTTTGTTAAGAAAATCTTTATTTATTAATTTTATATTAAGCATAATATAGGCACATCCAGTTGTTTTAAGTGCTGCGTGTAATTTTTTACATTAACAGTTTTAAACATAAATTTTTGTAATTTTTTCCTGATGACGAAAACAGCCGAAATCGAAAATTAGAATTTTAATAATATAATATTTTCCACTCTATCCAAATTGTAACAATTAAAATATTTGTAATCATACATGTTAATTACTGATATTATTGAAATATTATTATAGATACAGAGGTGCAGTATCAGAAAATTAGAAAGTTGAAGATCGATAGATTAAGTGTAACTTGATAATATACGTCATATTGATAATTCGCCAAGTAAATATTCAATTGAAAATTGCATTATTAATAAATTAAAATTCTGAACCAGACCCTATTTAAAATAAATTTTTCTTGCAATATTTGATTATATATGAAACTTTGTTACAGCTCAGAACCTTATTTTTTCATTTTACTTACAAGTTGAAGATGTTGATGCAAACGGGAAAATCTAGAAATATGCACGAGCATATTCTCTATATAGGGGAGTATATATATCGAAACAACTGACTCGAATGAAGAGTTGTGTGAAGCGGATACAGTTAACAAAAATCGTATTTTTCTATTGCATAAGTAACAATCACTGTCTGCATAATCAAAAGTTAAAATATTGCAGATAAATTTTATAAGTTGCTGTTTTGAGTTAGAGGATTGAACAAAATATAGCAACAGAGTTCACATTATAACTCAAAATCGAGAATGTTTTATTTCGATATCGTGCACATAGACTACTTCGCATAAATAAAAAATATCATTAGGTAACATGTATGCATAAAGCACAAATGCGATTTATCACACGTGTATAGCCGTAAGAAGTTCAACATATTGACAAGATCAATTATGTGCGCTGAATAAAGTATAAGAAAGAAATAAACCTTAAAACCTTAATAAACACTGTTAAGACAGTAGCCAACAAGCATAATAATCATTTTTTATTAAATAATCATTTAATGTATGTAATGAGTTTTATTTTTCAAAAGATTGTTTGATTTTTAATAGTTTAAACTCGATATATATAAATTGCTTTTGTATTTATCACTCTACTTTGAAGGTATTTGTAAACATTCGAATTTTGTATTAATAAACGTTTTTTAAATAACGTTTAAATAACGTTTCCAATACTGGATAAGTATAAATCAACAAAATAGGTGGTAGACTTCCATGGCACCCCTGCAACAAAGCAAAAACTTAGGAGATTAGCATTCTCTGCACTCTTCTCCATTTTGACTAATCAACAACTCCCCATCTTCACGAGCCGAGTAAAATATCGGGGCGCACCGTTACGGAGAACTGGTCGGCGAAAGCTGACCGGGATAGACTTAAACGTATCCTTAAGAAAGCAAAGTGAACCCTATAACGGGCCCAGCATCTGTCGTTGATAAGGAAAACCCAAGTGCGCCTCTGGGGGTACTTGGGCTTTCCCGGGATTAGTCTTCTTTTCTAGAGGACGTCTCCCAAAGCAAAGGCTAAGTTTTCTCAAGCTCATCGTTTCTCGTTTACTCAGCATAGTCCGCATCGACCGGACTCTTCTGGTGATGAAAGACTTCGGGTGGTTTAGTCGGAAAGCGGCGGATCAGATTGCCTGGAATGCTCAGATACAACTGGACCTGAGGCTATGAAGATAGATTGAAGACTTCGAACAAATTGAATTAAGAAGATATTTCTGACATGTTTTTTGTTATTCGTTTTTAACTGACATTTATCCTCATGTATTATTTTGTCAAGAAAATATTTATGATTGGAAGATCAAAGAGCACTATTGCTAACGATATTTCCTGCCAAACCAATGAGGTAAGTGTGATTTATACTAAAATTTCGATCTCCATCACAGAGGGAGAACTAACTTCTGTGTCAAAATTGGATAACTCGTTGTAATCAAACATTTATCTTTATGTATTATTTTGTTAAGAAAATCTTTATTTATTAATTTTATATTAAGCATAATATAGGCACATCCAGTTGTTTTAAGTGCTGCGTGTAATTCTTTATTAAAAGGGTATAAATATAGATTAAATAATAACAATGACAAAAATAAAATTTACAATTCGTTATATAATAACTTAAATAATTACTTTAATAAGCTGATTAATAGTGAAAGCTCGAATATATCTAAGATAAAAATTTGGAAAGATTATATATTTGATAAAATTAAAAATAAAATAAAAATAACAAACAATTACAAAAGGAAAGATAAAATTAATACAGATATGTATAAAGAACTTATTAAATTAAAGGATAACTATATAATAACAACTATATGTGTTGTATAGTGTATATGTGTTGTGTAGTTGTTATTTTTTTTGCCTGAAGAAGGTCGCTAGGAAAGACTGAAAATTTGTAAAATTTTTCAAATAAATTCACTACCTTGCAATTTCTTCAATAATAACAACTATTGACAGAGCTAGTAATAACTTTGTCTTCATATGCAAAAATCTTTATTACGATATACTAATGAAAGAGGTTAATTCTAATGATTTAAATGTAAATCCAACATATGAACGTAGTGAGTTGAGTTTAGAAACAATTATTTCAAGTCACTGTTCTATAATGGATAAAAAGGGTATATAGGTTGAATCAAGTAATAAAACTATACATGTATTATATTGGAATCCAATATTACATAAAAATCCAATAAAACCTAGGTTCATATGTAGTGCGTTTAAATGTACATTAAAACCACTTTCTGTTCATATGAATAAAATACTTAAAGCAATTAATGCACACTTTAAAAATATTGCAAGTTAATCGAAATTAATACTGGTATAAAACACTATTTCAGTATTAATTCTACAACAGAATTTTTAAAACAGACAAAAGGAATAAATTTTCAAAATATAAATACATATGATTTTAGTACGCTTTATACAAATCTAGATTTAGTAGATATTAAAGAAGCGTTAGTAAAATTAATTAATCTAATATTCGGAAAAAGATATACATATATATGTTATAATAATTATAACGCCTATATAACAAAAATTAGACCATCAAGTAAATATAAATATATGGATATAATTAGATTAATAGAACCTTTAAATATTTTGATAAATCAAAATTATTTAAAAGTAGGGACATTTTTATTTAGACAAGTAAAATGTCTTCCTTCCAATGGGTGATAATAGTAGCCCAATTATAGCCGACTTGTTTTTAAGCTTTATAGAATATGAATTTGATCATAACTGTGTAAAAACTAAATCTAAACAATATAAATATATGAAATATATGTTTCGATACATTGATTATATATCTGTACTAATTCTAATAATTTTTATTCAATTAGTGAACAATTTTATCCAGAAAGCCTTATTTTTAACAAAACCAATATTAATGATAAAGAAGGTGTATATCTAGATATGAACATTAAATTAACATTAACTAAAACTACTATTAATTTATATCGTAAAGATGACATATTTAAATTTACAAGAAACATATTTTTGCATGAGCATTCATGCATACCATATAATATAAAATATAATACATTAAATAATGAAATTTTAAGAATTGCAACAATATGTAATGATATTGGTTTCTTCAAAATCATTTCAATTTGAGGAAGATACATTGCTTCGAAGGAGGTTTCCCTTTGATCCGATCAGAGTGGCCCTCTTTCAGGCGGCTATCCAACTCTTTCCCCTAATAGGAAATGAGAGTTTAACTGAATTTAATACCTATATCTCTTCGCAAGCTACAGCGATTTTATCGACTACCTATAAAGGTCGTATATACAACCCAACTCCGACAAAGCTCAAGGTCCTAGCGAAACTGCTAAACCTCCCTAATTTTTATGTTTCTGCCAGACAAGCTCTCTTGAATGAATACTGGAGCACTAGATATATGTTCCAGCTGAGTAGGGATAGGACGAGTATGCTCGTCTTAATTTTTCTCAGTCTTCCTTCTGGAAGATATTAAAGAAGGAGAAATTGGTTTGTTGGAAGGATAGAACTTTGGGTTGGATCGCTAGTATAGGCCTTAAAAATGTTTTAGAGAAGTATCTAGCCCTACACAACTATATAGCCACTCAATCACCTCAACAAATTCAGCCTTGATGTAACTTCAGGAGTAGAGATCCATCTGTTACTGATATCCTTAACTTCTGGGGTTCACTCCCGGGCATCTTTAAATCCGTCGTTCCACTTTCTTCTCGTGTCTGTCAGCTTTTGGCAACTGATCAGAGAAGATAGGTGGCCGTCATAATGCTTTTAGCTTTTCCATCCGATGTAGCAGGCATCAACATTAGTAAACGTGTTTTTATTCCTAAGAAAAAATTCTGATCATGCCCTAAAGATCTGCGACCCATTTCGATTCAAAATGCCCTCGTGTCGATTTACGAAAAAGCGCTTGCGCGTAAATTCCGCGACACTTAAAGTAGACGTAATTTGGTCCCTTTAGGTTTTCATGGGTTCGTCAAAGGTCGCTCGGTCCATTCAGCAGTAGGTGAGGTGTAGCAGTTTTGTCGGAGAATATCCATCGTCTAGTTTTGCCTGTTTTCCTTGACTTTTCTGCTGCATTTAACCGCATCTCCATTCCTTTTGTGATCTCTTTTCTCAGGTTCCTCGTGTTGCCTGCGAGAATTGTTAACATGGTAAAGATATTAATGTACACCAAGCGATTTTATTATGAAGACGACCCAGATGCGCGTCAGCTATACCCTCTAATGGGTGTTCCTCAAGTTTCACCTGTCTCCTATCTTATATCTTGCTGCCTCCATTAACCTTTTCAAAATATTTAAACGCAAACAACGTCTAATGGTGTACGCTGATGACACCACAGCCCTATTCACTAGACACAGATGTAAAGACGTAGTCTCTGACATCAGCCGCTTCTTTTTAAGATTAAAAGACCTGATCCACTAATCCAATCTTATTTAAAACTCCGCTAAATCGCAGGTGGTCGTCTTTCATGGCACCCCTCCTAAAAAGCAAAAACTTAAGAGATTAGCATTATCTGCACTCTCCTCCATATTTCCCTCTGAACAACTCCCACCTTCACAAGTCGAGTAAAATACCTGGGCTTCACCGTTACGGTGAACTGGTCGGCGAATGCTGACCTGGATAGACTCAAACGTATCCTGACGAAAGCTATGTGGGCCCTAAAACGGGCTCAGCATCTGTCGTTTAAAGGGAAAACCCATGTGCGGATTTGGGGCACCTGGGCTATCTCGATATTAGTCTTCTTTTCGAGAGGACGTCCCCCAGAGCAAAGACCAAGGTTTCTTATGCTCATCGTATCTCGTTTACCCAGCATAGTCTGCGCCTATTGGATTATTTGGGGTGAAAGACCCCGGGTGGTTTAGTCGATAGGCGGCGTGTTGGATCGGTTGGAGGGGCTCAGATCTTCCTGGATTTGAGGCCATGAAGAAAGGGAAGATTGCAAGAAATAATTTAATGAAGTTGTTGTTCTGTCTTAACTGACACTCTTAACTGACTGTTATAAGTATTTTTCATTTATGTTTTGTGATTTAATAAAATCTTTATTATTATTAGTTATAAAATTGATAGATTTTACTTAGCGATTGATAAGATGCCTTCTTATTAAAACATTTACACTATTGATTGAAATTTTCATAATATTTACAAAATTTCATAACATTTTATTTATAAAATTTAAAAAATAATAATGCTAAATCAAAATTTAATAATTGAATAATTTAATAATTTAATGAATGCTAAAATGAATGTTTTAGCGTTCATTATTAGCTAATTAAAAATCATTTTTTAATTATTTAAATATACTTTATGATGACAATGACATCATATTGAATGTTTCATTCGGCAATGAAGCATATAAAAGTGGTATTCATTTGAGATAAAATATTAAATATTTATCGCTAAAATGTTTATTTATATTTAATGACATCTTTCTTTTCTAACTTTTAGAACGCTTTTGTGTTCATCATCAGATCTGAAATCATGACACAAATTAGCACAATTTCACAAAATAGCATCAAAAACAAAGGCATTACATGTAAAGCCGACTTGTGACTTTCACTAATACGCCTATTTATTATGTATGTGAATATAATTTGATTGTGACTTACTTTGACAAACAGTAAATAATGAGTTTTATGCAATTCGTAGGTCGCTATATTTTAAGATTTTTCAATGATATTGGATAGTTTTTTTAACAATTAAATTGTAAATGATAAAATGTGACATTTTATCAGTGGTGGTGACAACCGGATATGATTTGATTCTACAAATATAGTTTTTCCATTTGAGGAAATCTATTGATATGCTGATGCATAGCAGCTGTGCATTTTAGTGTTGCGTTGTATTATCCAGTAGCCAACTAGTGTGTATTATGTAACACAACGCGCTAGGTTCTCCAGCGCTTAACGCAGATGAGTGAATATTTGCAGTTGCAAGCTCCAGTCTTTGCAGAGAACAAGGAGTTTTCATTGCCTTAAATCACCGTCTAGTTTTTCTCCCAACTCCAATTCAGTTGTGGGGAGTACAAGCTACTGATGAGAATCAATTAGCTCGAAACGATGACTTTGTCATTTGCAATAATCTCACTGTTGATTTTTTTGTGGTGCAGACAACCTGATATGATATTTGATAATATATTTATTATATATCATTGAATCGGAATGAAACATGCTGGGTTGAAATATTTGTGAATGGTTTTAGGGCCAAACCCAGCTAAAAAACGTTAAAAATCGTTAAAACCTATAATATATTTATTATATATTATATTTATTTTTTACAATATATAGCAATAACTACATAAATATAATATATAATATTTATTGTATAAAATATTATTATAAGTAAATATATAATAACATATATTTTATTTATATGTGATGATACTTTTTAATTATATACTCATTTAGTAATATCCATATTACTTATATACTTTTAAAAAAGTCAAACGTTGTTGCTATGGATACTTGTGTCTAAGCAGCATAATTTGTGTTTTCTTAAAGTTGAAGAATTATAATCTTCATACAAAACTCAATGTTTCTGGTACTATTAGGTTTGTAAAATTTGCGATTTTTAATTATCAGTGCGGATGATTTTATTAGCTTAAATATGTTATAATGTAATTTTTTTCAAGTTGTATTCACAATGTACATTATAAATATATTAATCATTTTAACATTCTGTGAACTTTTTATATTAGATAATACCTAATTTACTTAATATTTCCTAATTTACTGTTTATGTTAAAACAATTTAGTAATTTATATTGCATAATGATTTTTCAATCAGCAAGTATGAATTTTTAAACATTACATTGTCCAAGATGGAGTTACTTCATTTTTACGGTTTTGTATACTTCCATGAAACCGAACCTAAAATAAAAGTTTTAAACATTAGTATTAAGAATATTAAAAGTTTGTATTTTATTACATCCAACATTATTTAAAAATAATTATTTTTATCCATTTATTATAAATAAAATTAATTTATTTTTTATTATTTCCAAACAATTTTGTTATTTCGTGTCAATTAAAAAGTAGTATTGAAATTTATAACATATCTTAAATTGCATATGTATGTCATTTTTCAAATCGTATACTAAATTTTAATTCAATTTAAAGTATAATTGCTTTGCTCACAAAAAGTCACTTGGGTTTTTTATTATAATAAAAATAATTACCTTGACGATTATTTGTAATTAGGGATCTTTGTCAGTAAAATACATATTTTCAACTTTAGCGCATTTCTTCCAGTACATAAGTGGAACGGAGCATGATCATGATCACTACGAATTCGATTATATTCAAGAGTTTTTAAAGCCTCTAGCTGAATTAAACATTATTCAAGCTGAACTGGCTTACAAATACTATATGGATAAAGGTTTGCCGAGTTCAAACGTAAGCTTAATATTTTCAGTGCCTTTGAGCTCAAGTAAATTTGAAATGTGTAAGGAGATGATGATCGATAATCCTAATGCATTTATGTATGCCGATAATATATTCTTGAAATTAAACACAACTACTGAAATGAGTCAAATACCAAATAAAGTATATAGTATGCAATCACTAGGCCAGACAGAAACGAGTGCCATATTTTACAATGGTCAATGGTGGATAGGTAGTTATGCTAAACTGATGCGTTGCCACAATGCGTCGAATAATCTTCTGATATGTTTACTAAGTTCTTGTCCTCTACCTAATGATTTACACGAAATTAATATGCAATTGAGATCAGGAACCGTAATAATTTATCCGTCTTGTCACTGGTTCACTAATGGATCCATATTCTTTGATAGTATAAGGGAAAACATTACAATCAGTAATCTGGATTTCTATAATTGGACCGATACCAAAGCGAACATTTTAGGGTTGATTTGGCCACCTAAATTTGTTTCAACTAATGGTCACTACGTGGTATTTGACAGCTTTGCACCACTATTCTGTCCGTGTACTTTAATATCATATGTAGATCAGCAACATAATATTGACTTGAAATCGTACACAGTTAGAGAGTTTCTTAAAAGACAACATGCCAAAAGTTTCATGCATCTATTAGACAGCTTCCCAGTTCAAAATAAAATTAGTGACTCGCGTCTCCATCTGTTTGTAGTAGATGATAATTCACTTCGCGAAGCAGGATACAGACGAAAGGATCTCAAGAAAAAACACATAGCGACTAGGTTAGAAATCTTCGAAGCATACTCTCAAATATCTTTATTAGGATATACTTTGATAAGGTCGTTTTAAATGTTATGCATAAAAGTTAAAATACGTTTAAAATATAAAATCATTATTTATCCTTCAAAGATCGTGTATCCATATATTTTGCGGATAGAAAGCACCAATATATAGCATTCTATATATTTTATTGATAGAAATAAACAATTTTTCTAGATTTTATCAAAGTTATTTTATTGATAGAAAGCATAAATTACTTTAAATGAAATATTTTATTAATCGATAACAGCAATTGCTTTTGATAACATGTATTAATGATAGTATGCAGTAAAATTTTAACATTTGATTTTTGTATTCAAGATTTGTAGTTAATCAATAGAATACAATATACCGTAAATTTACTTTAATGGTTTCAAAGGTGAATAATTTGTGCTGTTTTATTAGTGATGATGCTATCCGATGCTCGGGCGAATGTTTGCTGATCCTGCTCCAAAATTCCAAATCTTACTGTTTCGTTCACTACTGATAACGCAAATTGTTGAAATTTCAAAGTTTTCTATTGTGGAAATTTATAATTATATTTTATTTTTTTTGTTAAAATTAAATATTAATTGTAAATAAATAACGTTAGAATATGTCAGTAATAAGCGGTTATGATACACAATATCGATCTATTAAAAAGTAACCAAGCACAAGTTTCACATAAGAATTCATACGAATGATAAATTGTAGTTTTAAGGTTTGTTAGGTGACAATAAACTTAAGAATATAAGCAAAAAATAATCTTACTTATCAATATATAGAGTGTATCTGTTCTGAAACTGACCAATAAAATGTCTACGTAGCAAATTCATTTGTGAACAAAATAAATCAAATCAACAAACTGAGTCTACGTATTTAATGTAATAATAAAATTTAAAAAATAATAATGCTAAATCAAAATGTAATAATTACATAATAAAAAATTATTAATAATTATTAAAAGATTTTATAACTTATATCAAGTTAAAACAACAAACAAATTTTAAATAAGTGAATTTTTATTAATTGACTAATAAATATCAGACTTTGTATCAGAATAAGGATTAGAGGTCATCAGAAGGAACTGCTATGCTATCAGGTTTCATACAATTTAATAATTGATTTTATAATAATCTTTCAAATCCTTAATATTACAGTATTGGGAATTTTAAATGAAGCTATCATCTTAGATACTCTGCATATCAAATATTTTATCCTACGTCACCACAATGTGATATCGCTATTGACATACAATTAGAATTAAAAAATATCCTGACTATTGCTGTCTTTAAATATAAGAAACGGTTTGAATACAAGGAATTACTAATTTTATTTGATATTTCGCCAGAAACCACTGGCATCTTCAGCATAAAAATCAAAATTTAGTTACTATTTAGTAGTGTTAAACTTCTTAAAGTGTAAATTATTTTGAACACAATTTTTTCTGAATTTAAATGGTAATTATTTTAAAATTGGCAATAAAGAAAACTATATTTAGAGCTAAGAAGATAAATTAACATTTTTAACATTTTAAAGAAAATAAATTTATTTGCCTCCTGTATATTAATGAGATATTGAATAAAAGTTTTGAAAATATAGAATATCAATATTGCTAAGTCACTAAAATTATTGTTTAATAACTAAATAATACTAAAAATATAGACCTAAAATTGAAATTATTTTCCTGTCTAAAAAATCTTATGTACTTATTATTATAAAGTTTATGTAGACCATACTGACCAGTTTATAAAAAATAATCAAATTTTAAAATTCAAAAGACATTTTAAAGCAATCAATAAATAACCGATTATTCAAATCAATAAAACTTAAAATTAAAATAAAATTAATTGGCTTATTATAAATGAATAATTAAATCAAAGGTAATACGATATTTTTAAATTTAAATCAGCTTTATTATTGAACACGATATTTTTATAAAATAGGCATACCCTTAGTTTTATTAATTAAAACTTATCACAGTCAAATTTTGGTGATTTTGTCTATTTTCCTTTCGCTGTGAATAAAATGCTCTCTCTTAAAAAAATAAAATAGGACTCCTGTATAATACCTGACAAATGATCACTTTCATTTGATGGAATGGAAGCTTTATTAAAATTAACATTATGATCTCAATTAAGTAAATTATGTGATATATCTCTTAACATATTTCCGCGTTTTCTGCTATATTTACATTGTGCAGTACGTTTTTCTAATCCCGATCATGTCTATGTATGATAAATTACAACTATCACAAGGAATTTTAAATAATGTACAGCATCAATTAAATTTAGGTTTTAACATAAAAATATTGTATTTGGGCAACTTTTTATTATAAATTAAAACATCAGTATAAATGCATAGTAATTTTTTCTTATTATTTCAATTTAGTTTATCTTTTAATAGTCTTTATTCTTTGTTTTATTTATAAGAAATATTAAATACATATTTAAATTATTAGGAAATATAATATATATTAAATATCAGGTTTACTAATTATTTCTTATTATTCCAATTTCTGGATTTTATTAATAATATTTTTATATTTTATTTTTATTATCTTTCATAATACATATTAAGCATATATTTAAATTAGATAGGAAATACAATAATGTGAAAATAGTAATTTATATTAAAGAACATAATATTTATGTTAAATATAAATAAATGTATATAAATGTTTGTATATAAATATGTATGTTATAGTACATTTTTATTTTTTTCCCTAAGTTGTTTTTGTTATTTTATTTTTGACTTGATTCTGCTTTACTCTTTTATTGAATTGATGGAATAACAGAACCATTGCGATGTATGATACCATACGAAATATCAAATAAAAAATCAGTGTATTCAAGTATTCAAACCGTTCCATTAATTTAAAATTAAAATTCTTTATCGGGTTTGATAATATGCTTCGTAGAAATGTAATTCTTAGTCATATGGTATTTGTTCGCAGTACTGATCGCTCATTAGCTTACATTGGCATTGATAAACAATTGCTAATTGGCCACTCTTTCGTCCGTAACAAAAGCGTTACAAATGTGTTGGGCCAACAAATTTGGATTAATTACACAATTATGGGCGAAGTTACTGTTAGTGTTGTTTTACAAACAACTTCCAGTAAAGAAAGTATTGCCCATGTGACAGTTGCTGATACTTGTCTCATTGACGCGAACGTTCATTTCATTAATAGACCGCTTTTTATACACCAGAGTAACGATCAAATTTGGCTTTTGGAAACGTCGCAGAGTATTCATAAAACACGAGAAAAGGCTAATAATCATATAATTTTGAGCAAACAAATAATGGCCGTGCTAATTTCGCTAGCATTATTACTAATAGTAGTTTTGATGTTTAAGAGCTGGTCCTGTATTCGACAGAGACAATATCAACAAATGACTCAAAACAACACGGCAGTAGTAATGGCGGAAGAAAGTTGGTTAACAACCGATACAGTAGACAGTTTATGACAGGCCACATTACTCAAATTAACCTTATAAAGCTATTACCTTCAATTATCAAATTATTAGATGACAATCATGCAAGAGAGCAATCTAAACTGTTTCAACTGTTACCGGCAGATCGGTTCAATATGACAATATTGCTTCAACCAATTGGCCTTATGATACTTCAAAATGATATTATCAATGATAACAATAGATATCTGAGTAATTTTAAAGGATCCATAAATTTACTATTCCGTGCCATTGAATTTGTTGGTCATTTACCAAAAAATTCGAAGCAAAGTATACCCTATTATTTGCGATATGATAAGTTACCTAATGTTATAGTTACATTTGGAGATCTAGTACTTCCGTTGTTTAAGTTTCCAAGACCTACATCAGGAGCATATATTAACGATGCGACAATTACCTATATTGAGCGAGTTAACATTACTGTACTAAAGCATAATCTACAGTTTGTTCTACTTCACTTATCAAGCTTTCCACGTATAGACGCAGTTGATGAAATGAAGAACAGATCACCCATGGACGCATTAATGCGTATTCCAGAATCCCAACCATTAATATCTATATTGAGAAAAAATTATATTCACTTCCAAATATTCCAGACCTATATAAGTGAACCTTGTACGTTTATTATTCCACTTCTGTCATGGTACAGTAAATCAAACGACAGCACCTATAGAACAAGATTGTTGACTAGCAAGGATGTGTTAAATCAACTGTTTATGTCGGCTAAAAATCCCTATCAGATGAGGGAAAATGTCGTTATGGGATTCCACACGGCAGCAAATCAGCCTCTCCATATTCTTAATGAAATCAACCGTAACGACGTGTCAATGAATGGAGCCAACGTAAATATTCTATATCCGCCAATTTTCCTTAATGCTAGATTTATTGTATATTTTACCACTCGACCAATAACGTGTCCTGGCAATGCTGCTAGTACTGATTCTCAACCTGTTGAATCAGTGCTGTCATATTTAAGTACTAATGGATTTACCTTATTTGCAGATATTTTGCATCGATATCTTAGCGAAAATGATCTCTTCAAAGAAAACGATGTAATTTACAGAAAGCGGTTAACTTTATTTGCTGTCAAAGACTATAATCTGTCACCTGCCCAATTTACATACAGTAGTATTGATTATAGCAGCCTTGAGAGATTTCTTCTACGACATCTGATAATATCTAATCCCGATGGTGTTGATCCAGAAGACGGTACTTTTTTCAGTGAGCAGCTAGGCGCTGCTGACACATTTACATTAAGATCTGCGTCTGGTAAAGAACTTTGTTTAGCAAAATATGACGGGCAGCTGTACATCACTGATGGAAATTTACAGATTGGATTCCGCGAATTTGATATCTGTAAAATAGATGGAGTTATCCACGTTATTAAGAAACCACTGGTATTCGAAAATTATGATAATTATGATAATTATGAAATTGAAAAGCAGAAACAAAATAACATCGGTAATATTGTAGGAGCCAACAATATATTAACTGGAAAGATTAACAAGATGTCATCGTACGTTTATTTTGTGGTTAGTGTCCTGCAAGCAAAATCGCATATCATTATTGTTTTGATTGTAAACGTTACATTGCTCATTTTGACTATAATAATATTTCTCTAAAATTATTAAAAACAATTGAATATTAAGTTGAAAATTGATGGCATTCTTCAGGCTTAAGTGAATTCAGTCTTCAAGGATCCGAATTATCAACAGACTGGTCTGTGTTTCTCCACATTAACAAGTTTCTTAACTGTCCCGATTTTACCAATAAGTAATAACCTAAAATAGACTGAATTTGCTAAATTTGAATTGTTTAGATTTATAATTTAATAGTTACAGTGTACTTTTGCAAACAAAGCTTGTGTTCTTTCTACTCATTTATATTTTTATATATAAAATTTATAATGGACAATAAATATTCAGTGAAACACAGAGAAACTTTTGGTGAAGCATTATTTTTAATGAATTTCTCACAAATACACTTGAATGCTCATAAGCAATACATTTGTGTTCAATATATTTTTAATATATTGAAAATATACCGCATGAAAGTTGTTTGATAGACAACCGTTGAGATCTCTTTTTAGGGAGTTTATTCATAATACTGTATTTACTACGTGGTATTTGTAGACCCGCTTAATTAACACAAGCAAGAAATTGGATTTTACTTAAAAACGTTTCGCCTCTCGGCTTTGTTAATTGTATGTATATATTTATAAACCAATAATAGTCTATTAATTTATAGTCAATCTATAAACAACGATTGTGTTCAATATATTTTTTCCATAAGATATGATCAAGACAAACGTCTTAATAAGGTGATTTAGTGCTTTTGAGATAATGTTTTCAAACAGTTTGTTCTTAAAGGTAAGAACAAATACACGATAGCTCAATTGCCTACTTTCGTTTTCGCATTGCTGCTATTTCGACAGGTACCTGATTTATCAAAATGACAGGAATCTTGCTCTATTTACCCTTTCGCTTATGCTAATTTTCAACTAACACACTTACATTTTTAAATGTCTTTAAATTGTCATTTAAAGTGTATAACCGATTATTTATAATAATAAATAATAGAAAATGTGACTATTTATTTACATAAATAAGATAAGTTAATTCGCAACCTACTACTTTAAATGAATGACTTTTAAATTACATAAAATATTTTATTCTTATAGTCTCAAAATGACTTTAGAAGAACTAAGAATTTTAAATGTTTATGATTCTATTCTGTACGTTGCTTCAATTCAACTTTTAAGCCAACAGCAGCAACCCATAGTTTAGTATTTTTGAATCTCATCAGTTGCTCCTCAAATACCTAAAGACTTTTCTTTTAAATTTTGCAAATTAAATTGAAATGATTTCTGATTTCAAACTATATCAGCATTGGTATAGAAATGCGTAAGTTTCAATTGGAAAACCTGCCTATATTTAAAATCACTTTCTGTAAGTAGAAATAATATTTAATCTTATTAAAAAATTGAAGCAGAGTGCAGAATTATATTAATTAATACTAATTATAGAAATTACTATATAAAAATATAGTAGCCCCTTTATATTTAACATATAATGATTTGATCTTTATGTGTAGCCCTTATATGAGCATAATATAAAATCCCAAACTTTAAATGTTTATTAACCTTTTCAAATATATTTTTAATAAATGTATTTTCTAAACTATTCTTAAATGTTTTAACCATATATTGTTAGCTGTAAACTTACTTTCAAATGATATACCTCTGTTCCGCTCACGTAGTTTCTTTAAAATATTACGAAATACATCAGGTTTTAGCGATTGAGCATTTGCTAAATCGAATAATGACCACATATCTTCATATGATAAGAGACCGTCGTTATTTGAGTCCATTATTAAGAATATCTTTTCTAACTTGTCATCAATCCGTATTTGATTCTGTGTCATTGAGTTATTGCTGCAATTGTTTATCGAACAATGATTTATAGACCTTTCAGTTGACTTTAGCTGCACTGCCGATCCTCCGACACCAAGTAAAATGTAAACCAAGTTAATAAATCGTTCAAACGATAAAGTTGCTAAACCTGCAGAAATCAAATAAAATATACAACTTGTTTCTTGTAATATTTTTGAGAATGGCAACGATAAGAAAATTGAACGCATAAATTGTGAATCAAAATGAGTGGGAAAATAAATCGCTCTATGAATTAGCTGTGGAATTTCTTATATTGTATATCTGCTATTATGACGGTTTGATTTACATACAGCTGAACTGTATCCATAAGGTTTCGCGTACTTTACTTTCAAAGAATTACAACCCTATAGCTTATTAAGATCAAATTCTTGAATTTAAAAAGAGTATGTGATGCAAGAGAAGCATTTTTTGCTATGAATTTAAATGCTCTAAATATTTGTAACATTTCAAAAGCTTTGTTAATATTAAAAATACTACATAGAAAACAAACAGTAATCTTAAAATCGAAGGAATATATTTAAATATTGAACACGTTAAAACTACTTATATTTGTTTAAATTACGTATCGCTTTTAGATACGTTTCTCTATTCACAGGTTCTTTAATATCCTAAAATCGATATTAGATAAAACATATTTATTATAAACTTAAATTATGCTGATAAACTTATAAATCAAGCTAATTACTGCTAAATTCGTCAGTTTGTTTGCTTTATGAACAGTAATTTCGAATTATGTGATTCCAAAGTTACTTTAAAGTATAATTTGAACAAATCTTTATGTTCGTAATTTTCTCTTTGATCAGATGTTCCCAAATTGTAATAGCTAAGAAAAACAATATTGTTGCGATTAATACAAATGTTTATAAAGGATTAAATTTTTAGATTTACTCATCGCCTTACATTTTTTATAAAGAAAATATATTTGCAGCCATCAAAATATGAAAATTTTAACTAATTTATATGTTTTGGTTATGTATATGAGGTTATTTTATTGATTTGTACAATTCAATACATTTTAACAAGAAGTAAGTTATGGATTTTACGAAATCAACGAGTAATGATATTTTCACAATCGACAAAAATGTAAATTTTAAGCTTTTAATTTTGACAACTACTGACATTATCTTAAGAAACTGAGTTTAATGTTCATAATCATTTTGTTACACCCGCTATAATAAGGTATCCAATACACTTCATTCAAATAAATAATTTTAGTATTTTGAAAAAATAAATAAATTTCTTAAATTATATAGTACCTAGATGTTGATGCTTATCGTCTTCAAATTTGTTGCCATCTACCTCAAGATTTCTGCACTCTTCTTGTAAGCTGCAATGACATTTAGGCTGTGCATGCTTTTCAAAATATTCAAATCGTACTTGAACAAAATTAATAGAAGTCTTATTATTACTTCAAAATGCGAAGACTTTACCTTTAATAGGAACATCATTTATCTTCTTGACATATCTACAAAGCCGTTTAATGCACACATCAGTACGCAACTTCTCAGTTAGACAGTGCTTGATTCGCCAACCGTTTGACTCATTACAATGACGGTTACTAACTAATGACATTTACTAAAAATACATTTTTAAAACTAGGCCAAATTTTAATGTAAAATTACAATTTAAATGACAATTATTAAATGTTTTGACTAGTGCATAAAGCAGATTATGTTGATTCGAATAATACATTATTAGCAAATCACAAATGTTTTGCAACAGTTTTATTCAACAATATACAATGGCATCGCACTCTATGCAACTGTGACCCTTCTTCTCTTAATTACCGTGCAAATAGTAATTCTGATGGCAAACATTCCATTACATACATCTGACTGTCTTTGTCTAGTTATAAATAAAAAAGCATAAAGTTTGCCTAGATAATACATCATTCTATATCTTAGTGAACATTTCGATAATTCATTTCGATTTTATTAGGGTTATCGTTACTTCTTGGTATTTCGTGTCATATATTTGTAATGTCTTTTTTTTTGCTATAAAAAGTCAATCCTGATTTATTGCACTTAAACACCCCAGTATTGTTAAATTGGATAATTACATTTTGCATACCATACCAGACTAATCAGTCCGTATTTTTCTAAATTATCAGAAATTGTCTCTCATATTTTCACAGAACTTACTGTTATTTTTCTATTCGAAAAATTCAATCATTTATCAAATATGTCTAGCTATCTTTCTTTAATTGACATTCCAAGCCGTAATATTATATAACACAAATTCCTATGAATAATAAATAAAATTCACATTTGCTTTATAATGTAAATCAAAATGTTCCTCGTCAGTTTTTGCCTTTCGGTTCTTGATCGTTGTTTGGGCCTATTCGTAGCTGAAATTGCAGTAAAAGGTTTCCCCAAAGTTACTACCTCACATGGGCGATTTAATGAAAAAATAACTTAATTTATACAGAATTCAAGTTTATAGTTTTTATATTTATTATCTGTAAACTTATAGATACTCCAGCGTTGAATTTTCCTCTTATAATTTATAAGAGGAAATACTTCTACTCTTATAACTGTATTTTTGGAATCTTTACGATTTTCATCGAAACAACACTATACTTAAGTCATAAATTACTTAAACGTTTATTTAAACGCATGTTTGTTTATGTGAATATTAATATTTTATATAAATATTATCATATATTTATATTATAATATAATTATATTATCATATTCATAATATAATTATATTATAAGATATTATATTAAAATATTTATAATATCAAATCAGCTAACTAAGTCAACGTATTTAATATAATTATAAACTAAACGAAACATAATAATGCTAAATCAAAAAGTAATAATTAAATAATAAAATTAATTATTGTTTTTAGATTTTCTATAATTTAAATCAAGTTAAAATTAAAAAAATAAAAAAATGAAATTTAAAATCAACGTCATTTTTATGAATTGACTAATAAATAACAGACGTTGCATCAGAATAAGAATTAGAGGTCATCAGGAGAAACTGCTATGCTATCAGGTTTCGGCCCCTAACTCCTCTACGCAACATAGCAGCGGGGCCAAATACATGCGAATGATGTATTTCCTCTGATAAAACTTAAAGCGTACTAAAATCGTATGTATTTATATTTTGAAAATTTATTCCTTTTGTCTGTTCAAAAAATTCTTTTGTAGAATAAACACTGAAATAGTGTTTTATATCAGTATTAATTTCGATTACATTACAATATTTTTTAAAGTGTGCTTTAATTACTTTAAGTATTTTTTTTCAAATAAACAGAAAGCGGTTTTTATGTACATTTAAAATCACTACATATGAACCTAGATTTTATTGGATTTTTATGTAATTTTGGATTCCAATATAATATAGGTATAGTTTTATTATCTAATTCAACCTTTATACCCTTTTTATCCATTATAGAACAGTGACTTGTAATAATTGTTTCAAATAATCGTTTGAAACAATTATTTCTATCAACTAATCGTTTGTTTTGCATTTGTACTGAAATCACATTAACAAATGCCACCATTTTGTAAAATTCACATTTTTATAACTTGAGTGTTTCACTAAAACGAATATAATTTTATATATAATTTTAAATATGATTTTAATTTATTTAATTTTATATATTTTTTTATTCTATAAGCTTTATAGAATATGAATTTGTTCATAACTGTGTAAAAACTAAATCTAAACAATATAAATATATGAAATATATGTTTCGATACATTGATGATATATGTGTATTTAATTCTAATAATTTTTATTCAATTAGTGATCAAATTTATCCAGGTATCATTATTTTAATTAAACTAACAGGCGATAGGGTCGTAAAACGTCAAAACCTCCTTCCGTTACTTTTGGGAATGACCTGATTGTGGCTACTATATCTTCCGGAATTACAATGATTGCGGTAGTTGTCTGAGAAACAACGGGAGTTGATAGCCGGCTCCTAGATGCTCGTAGTGGGTGCTCTGATCGCATAAGATATACATTGATGATATATGTGTATTTAATTCTAATAATTTTTATTCAATTAGTAAACAAATTTATCCAGGAAGCCTTATTCTTAACAAAACCAATATTGATGATAAAGAAGGTGTATATCTAGATATGAACATTAAATTAACATTCACTAAAACTACTATTAATTTTTATCGTAAATATCAAATACTTCAATTTACAAAAAAATGTATTTTTGAATTAGCATTAATGCATATCAAATACTATAAAATAAAGGGCATTAAATATCGAAATTTTACAAATTGCTAAACATGTAATAATGTTGTTTATTTTCAAAATCATTTTAATACTTTGATTAATACATATAAAGAAGAGTTCGATAAAAATAAACCAAAAAGTTGTCAAATTTTTAAATCATCAAAACGAAATATTGTAAAAATATATAAGTCATCAAAATATTGTTAAAAATTAATTTAAACATTAAATAAAACATTTTATGGATTTATAATACACTCGGTGTGAGAAAAATAAATTACCCTAGATAATTATTTCGTCTTAATGAATATAGTTTTAATTTTGACGCATCGTATAAAATTCTTAATTATAAAAAATGTTAACTTATAAAATATTCGAATGACAGAACATCTTAACATTATGAATTTTATTATTGCATACCATAATAGTACGTAGACTGAGTATACGTACAAAATACGTGGACTCAGTTAACTGAAACTTATTTAAATTTAAAATATTTTAAACATTGCACTATGTTTATATATTTCTCTATACTTATGAAATAAAAAATAAAAGAATATATGTAATTATAGAATATTTCAAAGACTACATTTATCATCATCTAGAAAATTAACGAAAATTTAAAAATATAGCATAGTTATATATTAGATATATTAAGATAGCTTATTTTAAAAATTTAGTTTTCTTGGATTTATAATAATTGTAAAATATTATAATAATTAGATTATTTAAAGAATAATTTCGATTCCAGCATGTGGTGTAGAATAATTATATCATAATATTGTATTAAGCAGTTGAATTTCTATTCTACCACCTTTAATTTTTGAAATTATTCAAGATTCGTGCTTTGACAGAAATACTGAGTTCAAACTTTTTTTCTATAGAATGCGATTTAATGTAAAATATACGTAAACGATTATGCTCGTATTAACAGTTTATTTATACACAAGGTACGGAAGAATCACAGGTGGCATAAAAGCAAATCACTGAGAGAGAAATAGCAAATTTTATGCGCACGTAAATTAGAAGAGGGAAAAACTAATTGCTTATTCGGCACTAGGAAGCTTACCCTAAAAGGCTCTCTACCATGAAGTTGTTATTTTTATCTATGATGTGACTTTAACGTTTGATTCTTTCGTTGCCATATAAATAGATATAATCGACTATACGGTTATTAAATTTTTAAAAAACTTTAACCTACTTAAATGAAAACATTGTTGCACTAATTCAAATTACAATAAATAATGATCTGACTTATAAAGTATTAACAAGTTAGCATTTACATACATCTAAGCGATTAAAATATTTTTCACACAATCGTAGTGTCATTTATATTTTATTTAATTTGCTACGCTTATTGTTGTTTGATGAATTGAAAAGATAAAATGCAGTTACATAATTTTCATTCAAACTTTCATGTTGAGATTATAACGCAATATTTTATTTACAAATAACGACACGATATAACATTTAAACTTTAAACTTATTATTTAGTTCAAATGTTTGAACTAAATAAGAAGTTGAAAGTAAATACAAAAAACAAGAGAACAAACTAGTTGAATAAAGTCAATGTGATTTGGTTTAAACTACTTTGATTTATCATCTGTCAAAACATCCGAGAATATGTAAGATGTGTTAGAACAAGTGCTCAGCCACAATTAACAAATGAATTTATTTTTATTCTGAATAAATTGCTATCTAATAAATACATCGTAGATTATAAATGGTGATGTTGGAGTATAAGATCGATATATGGCTATTTCGGAAATGATAAATGTATATGATCAAAAACAATTTTCAAACATAACAAGAGAAGGATATAGTGAAACACAAAATTTACAACACGATTATTATAAAGATGATTAGCATACGGCTAGCATTTGAATGAACGGTTCGGGAAATTTAATATTTGTTAAAATATTCTTTATCTGAGATAGGAAAATTGTTGATCAAACAAAAAGAGGTTTATTAGTTTAAATAAAAAATTGTATTCCGAGTTAAACTAGTTTCTAATTGAACAGTGAAATTTCGCTAATGTTTCATGTTAATTTAACCTTATGTGGAACATGATGTCATATGATAATAAGTCCCTTTATAAGTTGTAACTTATAAATTATTAAAAAAAACTTACAAGGTAAAAGATAAGCTTAGTGAAAGTCGATCTCTGTCAAATTGTGTTGGAAATACATGCCGTAGTTGTTTCTCGAAATTGTGGAGTTTTGATACTATATTTACGAACTCTAAAATTAAGACGCAAATTTTGTAGTAAAATATTAACTGAGTGTAAGTATTTTAAATCACAATAAAGATAAATATGTATTAAATAATTAAATAAGTTGTTATGCAATTTATTTTTGCTTAAATTTATTGAAATTAAAAATAAAAATTAATTTTAATGAAGTTTTTGAATAAATAATAAACGATGTATTCTAATAAAGAATTCGAATACATCGTTCGAATACACCAGTAATCAGACGGAATTGCTATGTTATCAGGTTTTGGCCGCTATTCTTTGAAACAACATAGCAGCAAATAAATTAAAAATAAAAATTTTAAAAAATATTTATATGAATTGATTAATAAATAATATAAGATGTATCCGATTAAGGAATAGAGGTTATAAAGAGGAACTGCTATGTATTAAGTTTCAACCCTAATTAATTAACTTAGCAAAGCAGAAATGGCAAATGCATGCAAATGACGTATTTCGCTTGATGAAATTTGCTTATTTGTTCACTTAGCTATATATTTATGTTCATTTATCTACAAAAATGAACATATATGTACTAACAATCTAGAATTAATTGAAAAGAGTAAATTAAGGAAAATGCAATCAAAAGGGTATTAATATCGATTAAATAATAACAATAGAAATAAATTTTACAATTCGTTATATAATGACTTAAATGCTAACTTTTGTAAGCTAATTAATAGTGAAAGCTTAAATACATCCAAGATAAACATTTTAAAAACTTATAAATAAGATAAAATTAGAGAGAAAATGAAAAACACAAACAATTATAAAAGAAAAGATCAAATTAATAAAGATATGTATAAAGAACTTTCTAAATTAAAGGATAACTATATAATAACAACTATTGATAAAGCTAGTAATAACTTTGTCTTCATATGCAAAAAGCTTTATTATGATATACTAGTGAAAGAGGTTAATTCTAATGATTTAAATGTAAATCCAACATATGAACGTAGTGAGTTGAGTTTAGAAACAATTATTACAAGTCACTGTTCTATAATGGATAAAAAGGGTATAAAGGTTGAATCAGATAATAAAACTATACCTATATTATATTGGAATCCAAAATTACATAAAAATCCAATAAAACCTAGGTTCATATGTAGTGATTTTAAATGTCCATTAAAACCACTTTCTGTTTATTTGAATAAAATACTTAAAGTAATTAAAGCACACTTTAAAAAATATTGCAATGTAATCGAAATTAACACTGGTATAAAACACTGTTTCAGTATTAATTCCACAAAAGAATTTTTATAACAGACAAAAGGAATAAATTTTCAAAATATAAATACATACGATTTTAGTACGCTTTATACAAATCTAGATTTAGTAGATATTAAAGAAGCGTTAGTAAAATTAATTAACCTTATATTCGGAAAAAGATATACATATATATGTTATAATAATTATAACGCCTATCTAACAAAAATTAAACCATCAAATAAATATAAATATATGGATAAAATTGAATTAATAGAATCCTTAAATATTTTGATAAATCAAAATTATTTAAAAGTAGGGACATCTATATTTAGACAAGTAAAAGGTGTTCCAATGGGTGGTAATAGTAGCCCAATTATAGCTGACTTGTTTTTAAGCTTTATAGAATATGAATTTGTTCATAACTGTGTAAAAACTAAATCTAAACAATATAAATATATGAAATATATGTTTCGATACATTGATGATATATGTGTATTTAATTCTAATAATTTTTATTCAATTAGTGAGCACATTTATCCAGAAAGCCTTATTCTTAACAAAACCAATATTAATGATAAAGAAGGTGTATATCTAGATATGAACATTAAATTAACATTAACTAAAACTACTATTAATTTATATCGTAAAGATGACATATTTAAATTTACAAGAAACATATTTTTGCATGAGCATTCATGCATACCATATAATATAAAATATAATACATTAAATAATGAAATTTTAAGAATTGCAACAATATGTAATGATATTGGCTTTCTTAAAAATCATTTAAATAATTTAATAGATACATATTTTAAACTAGGTTACTATAAAAATAACATCAAGCAGAAAATAGTAAAATATATAAATCAACACAATAATATAAAGAATAAATTTAAACTCTTAAGTGGCAAATTTTTATGGATGAATAATAAATAATATACTTTGCATTAGAATAAGATACTAGATAGTTATTTCAGAGGAAATACATCATTAGCATGTATTTGGCCCCGCTGCTATGTTGGGTAGAGGAGTTAGGGGCCGAAACCTGATAGCATAGCAGTTCCTCCTGATGACCTCTAATTCTTATTCTGATACAACGTCTGTTATTTATTAGTCAATTCATAAAAATGACGTTGATTTTAAATTTCAATTTTCATTTTAACTTTATTTAAATTATAGAAAATCTAAAAACAATAATTAATTTTATTATTTAATTATTACTTTTTGATTTAGCATTATTATGTTTCGTTTATTTTATAATTATATTAAATACGTAGACTCATTTAGATGATTTAATGTGTCAATGCAGACCATTTAATATTAAATATAATACATTAAATATTCAAATTTTAAGAATTGTCATAATTTATAATGATATTGACTTTCTTTAAAATCATCTAAATAATTAAAAAATATTACTTATTTTAAACTCGGTTACTATAAAAGTGCAATCAAACAGAAAATCAAAAAATATAAAATTATTCTCTTAAGTTAGAATTTTTATAGATAGTATATAATACACTCTGTTAGAATAAATTATTACGCTAGATTATCAAATTTTATCAGAGGAAATAAATCATTAGCATGTATTTGGCCCTGTCACTATTTTGGGTCGAGTAATAGGGTCCCAAACTCGATAGCATAGAAGTTCATACTGATGACCTCTAATCTTAATACTGATAAATTGAATACTGTTAATAGGTTCATAAAGGGTTTTTGAAGTTTAATCCAAAAAAAATTCAAGTTCTGAATTTAAATTTATTTGAATTTATTTTACGTGAATAGCTTGTTCGATTACCTTGCAATAATTTTTATTGTATTAATTTTTTATTGCAATAATTTTTAGTGTATTTTAATTACTTTAAGTATTTTATTCAAATAAACAGAAAGTTTTTATAATGTACATTTAACAGAACTACATTTGAACCTAGGTTTAAAATTTATAAGTAATTTTGGATTCTAATTAATATAGGATTTGTTTTATGCTCTAATTCAACCTATAGACCTTTTTTTCATCATAAAACAGTGACTTGTAATAATTGTTTCAAAACTCAAGTCATGACGTTTATATGTTGCGTTTACATTTAAATCATTTAAGTTACCTCTTATACCAGTATATCATAATAAAGCTTTTTGCATAAGTCAAAGTTATTACTAGCTTTATAGATAGTTGTTATTATATAGTTATCCTTTAGTTTGATGGTGCGGTCTGTTCCTCCTCGCGGTGCTACTGGAGAGCGCTTCCATTCTGGGAGCGTGAACTAAACGCGGGCCTCACCGACGACAGGCAGCCGGTCGGGACAACAATTGTCGCAACCTTCAATTATGAGAAAGTACAACTAAAATGACCCCGCCAATACTAAGGGGTCCTCTGTAGACGACGCGTTCTAAAGGTGCCATCCGGCGTGTTCGAAAAATTCACGAGGATGTTCGCTCAGACAAGGTTCGGTCTGTTCGACAAATAAGCGAGGGTTTCCGACGGAAGGACGCTGTCGGAACGCAAATAATCTTGTCAAAATATACATACGAGTGGCAACGCTCAACGTAGGAACACTGACGGGTAAATCTCGAGAGATTGCCGCTGATATATAGAGGATAAAGATTGACATCTGTGCAATTCAAGAGACCAAATGGAAGATAGGAAAAGCCCAGGAAATTAGAGAAGGGTACACACTGTACTACATGGGTACAGAGACAGCACGATATGGAGTAGCTATTGCCGTAGCGAAGATACTCAGAGACCAAGTGTGCGAAGTGACGCGACACACATAGAGGTTGATGAAGATCAAGCTGGCATTGTGCGAAACAAGCATCCACTACTTCTCTGCATACGCTCCTCAAACAGGGTGCATAGATGACGAGAAGCTGGACTTCTGGGAAATGCTAGATGAAAAGATGGCAGCAGTACCAGAAGAAGACTATGTGATCATAGCAGGTGACATGAATGCCCATGTTGGACAGACGGACGAAAGTGAATGTCATGGTGGATATTGCATCGATGCGAAAAACGCAGAATTGAAACAACTTCTAGAGCTTGCAACTACGCACAACATCACCTTCATCAACACCAATTTCACAAAAAGGCCGAGCCACCTGTGCACGTACTACCATGGAACGGCACACAAGCCATGAAGTCACAAATTAATTTCGTCTTGGTGAGGTGAAAGCACAAGAAGACGGTGCTCGATACAAAGGTCATCCTATCCGAGACCACAGCGGCCCAACACAACCACTGATATGCGACCTAAAACTTGAAGTCCTCCGTGAACCGAGGCCAGAACAAACGAACACGAGCCTAATCAAGTGTGGAAACTGAAGGAAGAAGACAAATTCGGAAAAAAGGCAAAGCTGTCCCGGATAAGACTGTCTAGCGTATATGGAGTTCAGTACACCTGGACCTCGTTGCTCTGCACGATCCACCTAGTTGCAAAGCAGCTACCCGGAACCACCAAGCTATGCCAACAATACATCGACAGAGAAACTTGGTTCTGAACTGAAGAGGTCAAAGACGAGGTGAAGACAAAGAAAAATTCCTACAAGACTCTCCGGATAACATAAACGAGCCATGTCAACATCGATCAAACCATGTCAACAATACATCGACAAAGAAACTTGGTTCTGAACAGTAGATGTCAAAGACGCGTTGAAAGCAAAGAAAAATTCTTACAAGGCTCTCCGAATAGCACAAACGCATGAGAACAAGGATGGGTACCACCGGGCGAAAATGAAAGCAAGGGAAAAGCTGGCTATCGCTTAGAGCAACCAAATAGATAATCTATACCAAAATATTGACACTCGAGAAGGAGAAAAAGGCATGTACCGACTATCCCGTGCAAGACGGAAGAAGGCAGCAGTCATCGAGAAGTTCCATAGTATCAGTGATGAGCGAGGAAAACTCTTAATACACCCACAAGACGTGCTAGAGAGATGGAGAAGATATTTCAAAGCTATCTCCACAGAAGAGTTCGAACACCCACCAATACCAGAAGGAACTCCAAACCACACACAAGTTGAGCCACTCAACGAGGCAGAGTTCAACGAAACAATAATGAATATGAAGTCGGGTAAAGCCAACGGACCAGGTGATGTGGCGGCAGACTTCTGGAAAATCAACCCGGGTGAGTGGACACCATGGCTAACGAAGTTTCTCCAGAATATTATTGACGCGAAATAGGTGCCAGAAGACTAGAGTGGAAGCACAACTATCCCAATCTGGAATCAGAAAGCAAGCCCAGCAGATTGCTAAAACTACCGGCCAATCCGTCTTCTCAGCCACAACATGATGATTTCAGAGTGTGCTCGACAATCAAAATACATAACACGAACAAAGTTACTGTCAACCAGACAGGCTTTGTTCGCAACTGGGGAACCATTGATGCAATAATCTCAGCTAGACTACTCCTTAAATAGCACAGAGAGAAAAAGCAGCCCCTCCATTTAGATTTTCTGAACCTTAAGAAAGCGTTCGACAGCGTACCTCATGAGCTCTTATGGTACGCCCCGAGATGCAGATAAGGACCGGATAAATTGATCGAATGGGTGAAGATGCTGTACAGAGATACGAAGGACAGTGTGCTAACAGCAGCACGAAAATCCAGAGAATTCCCAGCATCAGTTGTTGTGCACCAAGGATTTACATTCTCCCCATTACTATGTGTCATAGTTATGGACGTTAATACAAAAGACCTGCAAATACAAGCACCATGGACCATCCTGAATGCCGACGATGTTATGCTGGTATCTAAGGACAAACATGATCTCGAGCAGCAAGTGCAGCAATGGCACGATCACCTAGCAAAGTTTGAGTTGAAACTGAACACAGTCAAAACTGAGTATATGACGACGAATCAGAATGAAGATGTAAGCATATCAGTCAATGGCGTGCCTCTGTACGGTGCTAAGTGCTGGGCAACGACAGCAGAAGCAGAAAGTAAGCTTGGATGTATAAAAACGAAAATGCTAAGGTGGATCGCGGGAAAAACTCGCAAAAACCATATTCGTAACTAAGACATCCACAAGCGATTTGGCATAGCACCCATAGCAGACAAACTTAGAGAATCAAGGCTGAGATGGTATCGACATGTAATGAGGGCAGACGTGAACACACTGGCGCCGCCACCACTTCGAATAGAGGACGACGGAAAGAAACCAAGAGGAAGACCACAGCAAAAATGGTTACCCTAATGAATTATATGAAAATGGTCGGACTCACACCCGAAGTCGCAGCGGATAGGGAATTTTGACACCAGCAAATGTGGCAAGCGGACCCCGCCTAACGGGATAGACGCTAAGAAAAAGTTACCTTTTAATTTAGTAAGTTCTAAATACATATATTTATTAATTTGATCTGTTATTTCATAATTGTTTGTTATTTTCATTATATTTTTAATTTTACCAAGTATATAATCTTTCTAAATTTTTATTTTAGAATTATTTAAGCTATCCCTTTTAATTTGCTTAGTAAAGTAAGAAGTTCAGTCTTCGTGATAACTATTTTTCACTTTAGAGCTTCAGAATATTCTCCTAATTTTTAACTCTTATTTATTCTCTCTTACTTTCATTTATAAATAATTAATTATTATATATTTTAATTATATATATTTATCAATTTTATATCTCTTTTAATGTTTAATTCTATTTTTATTCCTTTTATCGCCATGACTTTTTGACTTGCGTTTAACCGGATTATTATAATATAATTGTTTCTTATTTGCTATACTACTTCTGCTAATTCTTTGTACATTGTCATTTAATCCTAATGCGTACATGGAATTAAGCGTATTGATCCAAAAATCTCTCTCCAATAGTTTTTGATTTAATATTGTCTTATTTTATTCAGTACTATGTTCTAAAATAAATAATTTACAGATTTTAATATCATGTCCTATTAATCTCATAGGCTTATGAAATATAGTTTGACTATTATGCTTTATATTATATATGTGTTGCCTGAACCTAGTTTTTAACATTTGATATGTTTTTCCTATATATTGCAATCCACATGTCCATTGTATTAGATACACTTCACCTGCGGTATTGCAGTTACAATTATTATTAATATTTAATGAAAAACATTTTTTTGACGTATTACTTACAATACAATTATTATTTATAACATCACAAACTATACAATTTTTTCTGTTACATTTAAAAGATCTGAAATTGAAATTATTAGTACTTACGTATTTTTCCAATATGGTTGAGTACATGTAACTTTTAAGTCATAATTTTTAACGTTGCTTTTTCGGTGTCGCCACCTAGTTTAGTTGACTCAGACTAAACTTACAACGGGCCATCCAGCAGCATCTGACAGGAGGCTGCCCTGCTTAAGGCGTTTGCAGGCTGGAACAAGATATAAACAGATTTACCACACTCACTTTACATGCTATGCTACCTTACTATTGGTAAGTATCTAGTCTTTATGTCGTATTAATAATACATAGTTTCAGTATTTCTAACAGAGATCATATTATCGAGAAAACAAAGTCCACAGGTAATAATAACTTGACATTAGAATAAATCAGCACAGATTACTGAGTCTACGTATTTTATACGATATTTAAATAAAAATAAAGATAAATAATAAATAATTATTTAAGATTTTATACTATTTAAATATCAAGTTAAAATTTGAAATTGAAATTTAAAATAAAAGTCAATTTTTATGAATTGATTAATAAATAACATACGACGTATCAGAACAAGGATTATAGGTCAAAATTTTATTCGGGTTGAGCTATTTTGAATTGCATTTCCTATCTCAAGCTTAGTATTATGCTTTTGTGAAATCAGAAATCATTCACTATTTCACCGAACATATCAATTCGCTAAATCGAAGAATATCATATAAATCGAAGTACATTCGCTAAGTCGAAGAAGATTGCAAGTATAGCTGATTGAAATGAGCAATATTTGCGGCACTCATGAAGTCAGACAAAATTTCAGAAATTAACGATGAGCTTGGAGTATAGTCATTGCTATAAGTATTGCTTGTAACTTCTTACGTCTTTGTTGAGTATCGTACATTGAGCTTTATCCACATTGATTCCATATTAAGTATTTCAACTTTCTTTTCGTACAAGCGATCGTTACTTGTTTTAATATAATATCAAGTATTTGTCTCAGTGCATGTCACTATCGGAATCATAACATTTTCTAAGTTATTTATTCTGCTCGTGCACTCACCTCAAGGTGTTCGGCAATTTATCATCCCATTCTTTGGAATGTGCGAAATCCAATGTCTTTTTGTGATTTTATGTCTTAATTGTGAATTGACTGTCTTTCTGTTGCTTATTGAGAAGTACGCACATTGATAATTTGAATGTGTATCTTATTAATATTTTATTAAATATATATAGTTTTATCATCATTTGGTCGGCTTCATCAATTATCCTCGTGTGAATACTTTAATCCTAGATGCAGCAATGTACACTACAATTAGCGTAGGTGGACCTCATCAGCAGTGAGCCTACGCCTACCTTTCGTGTTTCGGTCCTTAAAAATCTGCTGCATTTCTGTAAAAACAAACGAGACAGTTTGTAAGGAAAATATTTCGACTCGTGCAAACTGTACGTTGTATCCGTCTTTTGAAACAAAAAGACGGAAATAGCACTACAGTTGACGGAAACAACCGACAATCTGTCTTTTGAATTTTCTTTGACAGGAAACCGGAATCTGCCAGGTAAATAGAATAAACAATTGCATACACGAGCGAGTATCATTATTTGGTCGGCTTCATCAATTATCCTCGTGTGAATTCTTTAATTATAGATGAAGCACTGTACACTAGAATTAGCGTAGGTGGACCTCATCAGCAGTGAGCCTACGCCTACCTTTCGTGTTTCGGTCCTTTAATAATCTGCTGAAATTTTCCTCTGCTGCCTTTCTGTAAAAACAAACGATACAGTTTGTAAGGAAAATATTTCCACTTGTGCAAACTGTACGTTGTATCCGTCTTTTGAAACAAAAAGGCGGAAATAGCACTACAGTTGACGGAAACAACCGACAATCTGTCTTTTGAATTTTCTTTGACAGGAAACCGGAATCTGCCAGGTAAATAGAATAAACAATTGCATACACGAGCGAGTATCATCATTTGGTCGGCTTCATCAATTATCCTCGTGTGAATTCTTTAATCCTAGTTTTACACATTCAGCGATTATATTAAAAATGTATCCAATAAAAAGATCCTATGAGAAAGCAAGCAGCGACAGCAAATAAAATTCCTGTCGAATAAAATTAGGATGATCCAGAAAGAACGTTGTTAGTATAAATAGGTTATGCCCGTGCAACTACGTTAGCAAATTCTCGGAGATGCCTTTTAAATATATCACAAGGCAGCCGAAACGACTGAAGGTAGTTCACCCAACTGATGAGTGCTGGCGGCTACCATCTGATCGTCTAGGAGTGATAAAGAAGTCTGCTCTGCATGTAATCAAACTCCGGTGATTGGCAAAATCTAAGATTATGAAACTGAAGCTTTTTAGCTTTCGGAGCACAGTTTTACACATTCTGCGATTATATATACGAAATATAATTATTGGTCTCTACCAACAAAAAACAAAGATTAATTCTTCAATTTACGTTTGCCTTACGGCTTCTTCAAAAATTGTAAATACTACAGATCTGAAAGTTTTTTAAGAATATATTTTGGTCATAGAGTGATCCCAATTGGAAGTAGTTTATAAATTGATTATAATTTATACTTACTATATATATTCTATGTTACTGTTGAACCGCACACGAGATCCCATTTCTGGAATACTTTCGAAATATTTATTTTACGATTGAAATCGAAATCCAATGAACATTGACCGTGATTTATTTGAAAAGCTTTCAGCTTTTGTATATATATTGTGGATGTTAGGTAGAAGCAGTTGGTCTAGATCCATAGAAAATTCCAATATATATTATGGTTGTATTTGAAATAGACAACGAGATAGTATACTTACTTTTATTGTAACGTTTCAATCCTTGTTTAAGGGATCTTTTTCAAACAAAAAATTCACGAATTTTTCGTGAACAATTCGTGAATTTTTTGTTTATAAATCTTTTCAAATATATATATATATATATATATATATATATATATATATATATATATATATATATATATATATATATATATATATCGTATGAGATCATGAAGATCGATTGGAATCGGGACTGGTGATCCTTTGATGGATTCTTATTTATGTAACGAATAGTTGCTAGGTCACACGAGGTGACTTTCGCATTGAAAACCAGCTACAGAATCCTTCCTTCATGATATCCAATTCCATACACCCTAACTACTAACGGCGCCATTACCACAACCGTTTTCCTTTCGCCCGCTTTTTGCCACATGTTGGTAGCCCCGGGTTCGTCAGAAAACTGACTACTAACTCTTCGCCTTTTTGAAATTTGACTTATCCGAGATTCGAGCTGTCGCTCTCCGTACTTGGCTTGCGCTCTTGACTGCTAGGCTACGAATTCAGGATTACCAGATTTCACACAGTATATAAAACCTTCCATCATGATATCCAGAAACTGCATTGTCCGAGATGATTCTCTGGCATGCTTATTATAGATTTTATCGTATGAGATTATGAAGATCGATTGAAATCAGGACTGGTGATCCTTTGATGGATTCTTATTTATGTAATGAATAGTTGCTAGGTCACACGAGGTGACTTTCGCATTGAAAACCAGCTACAGAATCAATCCTTCATGATATCCAATTCCATACACCCTGACTACTAACAGCGCCATTGCCACAAACGTTTTCGTTTCGCCCGCTTTTTGCCGATCGATTTTCATGATCTCATACGATAAAATCTATAATAAGCATGCCAAAGAAGCATCTCGGACAATGCAGTTTCTGTATATCATGATGGAAGGTTTCATATACTGTGTGAAATCTGGTAATCCTGGATTCGTAGCCTAGCAGTCAAGAGCGCAAGCCAAGTACGGAGAGCGACAGCTCGAATCTCGGAAGTGTCAAATTTCAAAAGGCGAAGAGTTCGTAGTCAGCCTTCAGACGAGCCCGGGGCTACCAACATGTGGCAAAAAGCGGGCGAAACGAAAACGGTTGTGGCAATGGCGCCGTTAGTAGTCAGGGTGTATGGAATTGGATATCATGAAGGAATAATTCTGTAGCTGGTTTTCAATGCGAAAGTCACCTCGTGTGACCTAGCAACTATTCATTATATATATATATATATATATATATATATATATATATATATATATATATATATATATATATATATATATATATATATATATATATATATATATATATATATATATATATATATATATATATATATATATATATATATATATATAACGAATAGTTGCTAGGTCACACGAGGTGACTTTTGCATTGAAAACCAGCTACAGAATCCTTCCTTCATGATATTCAATTCCATACACCCTGACTACTAATGGCGCCATTGCCACAACCGTTTTCGTTTCGCCCGCTTTTTGCCACATGTTGGTAGCCACAGGCTCGTCAGAAGGCTGACTACCAATTCTTTGCCTTTTTGAAATTTACTTATTCGAGATTCGAGATGTCGCTATCCGTACTTGGCTTGCGCTCTTGACTGCTAGGCTACGAATCCAGGATTACCAGATTTCACACAGTATATGAAACCTTCCATCATGATATCCAGAAACTGCATTGTCCGAGATGCTTCTCTGGCATGCTTATTATAGATTTTATCGTATGAGATCATGAAGATCGATTGGAATCGGGACTGGTGATCCTTTGATGGATTCTTATTTATGTAACGAATAGTTGCTAGGTCACACGAGATGACTTTCGCATTGAAAACCAGCTACAGAATCTTTCCTTCATGATATCCAATTCCATACACCCTAGGTGACTTTCGCATTGAAAACCAGCTACAGAATCATTCCTTCATGATATCCAATTCCATACACCCTAGGGTGTATGGAATTGGATATCATGAAGGAAGGATTCTGTAGCTGGTTTTCAATGCGAAAGTCACCTCGTGTGACCTAGCAACTATTCGTTACATAAATAAGAATCCATCAAAGGATCACCAGTCCCGATTCCAATCGATCTTCATGATCTCAAACGGTAAAATCTATAATAAGCATGCCAGAGAAGCATATCGGACAATGCAGTTTCTGGATATCATGATGGAAGATATCATATACTGTGTGAAATCTGGTAATCCTGGATTCGTAGCCTAGCAGTCAAGAGCGCAAGCCAAGTACGGAGAGCGACAGCTCGAATCTCGGATAAGTCAAATTTCAAAAGGCGAAGAGTTGGTAGTCAGCCTTCTGACGAGCCCGGGGCTACCAACATGTGGCAAAAAGCGGGCGAAACGAAAACGGTTGTGGCAATGGCGCCGTTAGTAGTCAGGGTGTATGGAATTGGATATCATGAAGGAAGGATTCTGTAGCTGGTTTTCAATGCGAAAGTCACCTCGTGTGACCTAGCAACTATTCGTTACATAAATAAGAATCCATCAAAGGATCACCAGTCCCGATTCCAATCGATCTTCATGATCTCAAACGGTAAAATCTATATATATATATATATATATATATATATATATATATATATATATATATATATATATATATATATATATATATATATATATATATATATATATATATATATATATATATATATATATATCATTGTAGATTGTGGTTGAACCGCGCTCTGGGGTCATTCGAAGACTCACCAAATATTTTCAATGAAAGTGTTAAACCAGAATTCAAAGCAAGAAAAACAGTTTTTTTGCAAACGTTTCGGTCCCTTACTGGACCTTCCTCAGTGCTGTTGTACAATTTCAAAATTTGCAACATTACAGAAAATATTTATCTGAACGAAAGCTGACGTGTGACTAGCCTGGCTCCGGAAGAATCGTTGATTTTTATCAAATTGAAATTTTGACGATTGTTTATTATAGGTCGTTAAATGGATGGTCATTGGTATTTAAAGATCTATCAGTCATCAACTGACCTATCCAATATTTTTCACGGCGTTTTCGCTTTGCGTTGTCTACTATTGGGCCGTCGATAATAGTCGTCGACATCCGATGTTCTGGATTCTCCACCAAGTGAGCAACCGCGCCGTCTGCTCCCGTTCGCTTGTTACGCAAATCCTTTCGGCGATTGTTGGCCCTTATATTATATTTGGTACTGGTTTGACCAATATATTGGGCGGAGCAGTCTAAACAGAGATGTTCGTAAATGATGCATTTGGATTTGTATGTAAAATGTCCGTGGATAATATAGGTTAAGCCAGTAGCCTTGCTTTTAAATTTAGCAGTTTTTGTCATATCCGAACTGTTTGCACACCGTCTGTCTCCGCATGCTTCACTTCCCTGTTCTATCGAGTTATTGATTCTGGGGGTTCTCTTCATCATACTCATTAAATTTTCCGTATTTTTGAACCGGACACGTGGTCTCTTAACCTTATTTCTCAGCTCGGGATCAAGCTGTTGAAGAGCTCTGTTAAACATTCTCTGTAAGGGGTCAAATAGCGGATTGTATAAGAACACAGTGTCGAATTCATTCGAGGGTGGATCACTATCGACAGATGATTCCAGTAATGCGCGTCGATCTATTCGTCGAACATAATTGAATTGAGTTTCAATCTGTCGATGCGAGTAACCCCTCTTTCGGAAATTTGCATATAAGTCGGTGAGACTCCTCTCAAAATCTGAGTTTAGAGAGCATAGTTTTTTCATACGTCTTGCTTCATTGCGTAAGATCATCCTTTTTGTCGTTGCGCTGTGACCACTACTTGCGTGCACGTATGATTTCATCCCTGCAAATTTCTCATAGCTTCTGGTTTCCCATGTGTTATGCGTATCGCGATACATCAGGATGTCCAGAAACGGTACTTGTTGATTTACCGGACAATCAATCGTGAACTGAAGTTCGCTAGTCCTATTTAGTTCTGCCGTCAGACTCTCGAGATGTGTTAGTGGACCAGACCACGCTATACAAATGTCATCCACTTCCTTTTTCCATATAAGCGGCTGACATGGTTGACTCGTCCAGAATCGTTGTTCGACGTATGCTACGTAAAGGCCGGCGTAAGTGGGTCCTACAGGTGTACCCATTGCCGTTCCTGTGATCTGTTTGTACCATCGATCATTGAAATTAAATGTATTTGAGTTCAGGACTACAGTCAGGAGGTCACAGACAACCATCCATTTAACGACCTATAATAAACAATCGTCAAAATTTCAATTTGATAAAAATCAACGATTCTTCCGGAGCCAGGCTAGTCACACGTCAGCTTTCGTTCAGATAAATATTTTCTGTAATGTTGCAAATTTTGAAATTGTACAACAGCACTGAGGAGGGTCCAGTAAGGGACCAAAACGTTTGCAAAAACAACTGTTTTTCTTGCTTTGAATTCTGGTTTAACACTTTCATTGAATATATATATATATATATATATATATATATATATATATATAT
>WNNJ02000590.1:0-91440 GCA_012934845.2 Pomphorhynchus laevis | reverse complement strand
TATTTTCCATTTGATTTTATTTTTATAGTAATCTACTATAAATTATTAAAAAATATTTAAAGAATATTAAAAAGATTAAATTATTTTACTTAATATTAATCATTAAAATGTTTACATGCCTAAAATGTTATTTTTAGGCATGTAAAAATAACATTTTTTTATATAAATAAAATATTTATTTACAATATTTATCTTAGAAATCAAATCTGTAATTTTTAAAATGACGATAAAGTTATGTATTTAATTCAACTTTTAGTCTACTGTTATTTTTAGATAATGCAACGTGGTACTATTTCTACACCACATAATCAACCAGCATACCAATCTATTGATTATAAGACATCCTATATTTTAAAGTTTTTAAAAACTTAAAGGCTTATTAAATAAAATCTTATTAAACCATACTCATCATTAAAACATATTTTTTTGTCAAAAAACGATAAAATTCATGAATTTTTAAAACTCAATAGATGCTTCATGTGTCGAGGAATAGGGCATAAACCTGATAACATAGCAGTTTATCTTGATGACCTCTAATCCTTATTCCGATACATCGTCTGTTATTTATTATTCAATTCATAACAATTGACTTTTATTTTAAATTTCAATTTTTAATTTTAACTTGATATAATAAATTCTATAAAATCTTATATAATTATGTATTATTTATCTTTATTTTGATTTATATTTAGTATAAAATACGTAATCTCAGTTATTTGATCTGATTTGCTTAAATTAAATATTAAAAAATCACATGAAAGTTTAGAGGTCATAAGTTTCCCCTGATGATATCTAATCCTAATTCTAATACATCGTTTGTTATTTATTAGTCAATTCATATTTAACGGTCAATTTTTTCAGAAATCGGCCCTATCACGAATTACACCATATTTTACAAGTAAATATCATTGTCTCATTGGCTGTTTTGATAAGTCATATGTATCTCTAGTTTGATATCCTAAAATTAATTCAATTGATTTGATCTTATTAAGTAACTTATGACCTCTAATCCTTATTCAATTATCCTTATGCAATTATGAGGATTATACTTATCCTTATAACAATTATTTATTATTTATTTTTATTTTTAATTTATATATAGTATAATATGGGTAGACTCAGTTATCTGATCTGATTTTTTGAGGAATGAGGCAAAAAAGGAATCCTCAAATTTTGCCTTCTCGGTGATAATATCGAACATTTGAACTACATCAACATAAAAGTTAGAATGTTTGATGATCTTTTGTAATATTGTAATGTCTTATCTATCATCATTCCTTATTCTTACTCAAAATGTATATTCATTACATAACTAGTATGTCACTTTGATTTTATAACTGGTCCCTGCTGATGACTTCAAATCCTTATTCTGATGCATCGTCTGTTACTTAATAGTCAATTCATAACAATTAACTTGTATTTTAAATTTGTATTTAAAACTTTAACTCTATATAAATATAAATTGTATAAAATCTCATATAATTATTTATCTGTATTTTAAAAGGGACAAATAGTGAATGGGAAAGCGAGTTGCATTTCAAAGAAGAAAACGCATGTATACTCGCATAATAACACCGTAATATTTCTTCAAAATTTTGACAATGGTTTGATCAACTTATATGAATTAATGCATGCTCTGCAAAAAACTTAAAATTTCGTTTTGTATTTTTATTCTTATGTTATACATTCGTCTTAAGTTTTATATCTTTATACTTTTAATTATAATTCTTATGATTTTATACTTCTGTGTTTTGATTTTCTTTTTAGTTCTATTTTCTCATTTTCTTCTTTGAATAACGAAATTCGGAAGTAGTGAAATTTGGAAGTAGAGGGCCGTAATTAATTAGAATGTATTTGGAACCGCTGCTATGTTATGCCAAGGAATAGAGGCCGAAACCTGATAGCAAATTAGTTCCTACTTTATGACTTCAAATCATAATTATTACCTCTAATCTTTATTATAATACATCATCTGTTATTTAATAGTCAATTCATACAAATCACCTTTATTACCTCTAATCTTTATTATAATACATCGTCTGTTATTTAATAGTCAATTCATACAAATTAACTTTTATTTAATTAACTTTGATTAGCGCTGAAATTTAATTTAGTCTTTATGTATCAATTCGCTAGAAAATTAGATTGTAGTAAAGAGTGATTATTTTTCTTCCAAAATGCAAGCTTCCAAGATGTAAACGACAAGTGTGACTTAAAGAAAATTAAATTTAAAAAACTGCAAAGAATTCTGCAAAGAAATAGCGATCAATAAAATGTTATCAATTTTGTTCTAATGTTCAAAAATCTGTCATTAACAGAAACTAGATCAAAACTAAAAATTTTAAAATTCACAAAACATTAACAAAAATTATGAAAATTAATTTCAAAATTGATTAGTTATAAAATTGTTATCAAATGACTCACGTCAATCTGAGACAATGCTTCCTGCTCTACAGTGTTAAATGGTATTGAAGAAATGGCGGAGGCCAACATTGATATTGGAAGCGCATTAATGCGATCAATAACAAATCTTGATAAAAAATAGAAGATAAAATAAACAAAGCATTTATACAAAAATATGACATTTAAATACATGAAACAAAAATTATAATAGTATTTTATAATATAACATGTTATATACAACCACTTTAAGCAGGACAGCTCCTTGTCAGATGCTGCTGGATCAACGCCTGAGTCCACTAAACTAGGTGGCGACACCGAAAAAGCAACGTTAAAAATTATGACTCAAAAGTTACATGTACTCAACCATATTGGAAAAATACGTAAGAAAATAAGGCAATATTAAATAAAAAACTATTAGAAAAATAAAATGTTTGGATTAAAACGCTTAATTCCATGTACCCATTAGGATTAAATGACGTGGTACAAGGAATTGGCAGAAGTAGTATAATACATAATAAACAACTATATTATAACAATCCGGTTAAGCGCAAACCAAGCAGTCATTGTGATAAAAGGAATAGGAAAAATAGAGTTAAAAATATTAAAAAAGATATGTATATAAATGAACAATTAGAAATATTAAAACAACTTTTAAGTGATAATAAGCTAAAAGATCTTTATGTAAATATAAGAAGTTTTTCTAAAAAATAAATGTTAATAATATCAATAAAAAATATACACTGTCCATAAAATTCATTAAGTATAAAATGCATATATTTCAAATATATGTACCATAAAGAAGATATAAGCTGTTACCGCCACTACCACAAAAAAATTTGTAATTATAAAAAATTGAAATCCAAATGTAACGATGATATTAGAAAATGAATGCAATTGCAAGAGTCTTAATTTTGATAAAATAAATGAACATATATGTACCAATAATCTAGAATTAATTGAAAACAATGAATTAAGGAAAATACTATCAGAATATATTCCTAAAATAAGGTATAAACTCCTACTACCATTAGGACGAAAAATTTGTAATTATAATAAAGAATTAAAATCAATATGTAACGATAATATTAGAAACATAATGGAAACAGAATGCAATTGTAAAAGTCTTAGTTTTGATAAAATAAATGAACATATATGTACCCATAATCTAGAATTAATTGAAAATTGTGAATTAAGAAAGCTGCTATCAAAAGGGTATAAATATAGATTAAATAATAACAACGACAAAAATAAAATTTACAATTCGTTATATAATAACTTAAATGATTACTTTAGTAAGCTGATTAATAGTGAAAGCTCGAATATATCTAAGATAAAAATTTGGAAAGATTATATATTTGATAAAATTAAAAATAAAATGAAAATAACAAACAATTATAAAAGGAAAGATAAAATTAATAAAGATATGTATAAAGAACTTACTAAATTAAAGGATAACTATATAATAAATAACTATTGATAAAGCTAGTAATAACTTTGTCTTCATGTGCAAAAAGATTTATTATGATATACTAATGAAAGAGGTTAATTCTAATGATTTAAATGTAAATCCAACATATGAACGCAGTGAGTTGAGTTTAGAAACAATTATTACAAGTAACTGTTCTATAATGGATAAAAAGGGTATAAAGGTCGAATCAGATAATAAAACTATACCTATATTATATTGGAATCCAAAATTACATAAAAAGAATTAAGGAAAATAATAGATTAAAAAATAACAATAAAAATAAAATTTACAATTCGTTATATAATGACTTAAATGCTTACTTTAGTAAAAGCTTAAATACATTAAAGATAAACTTATATATTAAATAAAATTAGAGAGATAGTGAAAATAGCAAACAATTATAAAAGGAACGATCAAATAAATAAAGATGTGCATACAGAATTTACTAAATTAAAGGATAACTATATAATAAGAACCATTGATAAAGCTAGTAATAACTTTGTCTTCATATGCAAAAAGCTTTATTATATAATGATGGAAGAAATTAATTTTAATGATTTAAATGTAAACGCAAGATATGAACGTAATGATTCAAATTTAGAAACAATTATTACAAGTCCTCATTCTATAATGGATTAAAAGGGTATAACGGTTGAATTAGATAATAAAATTATACCTATATTATATTGGAATCCAAAATTACATAAAAATCCAATAAAACCTAGGTTCATATGTAGTGCGTTTAAACGTACATTAAAACCACTTTCTGTCTATATGAATAAAATACTTAAAGTAATTAAAGCACACTTCAAAAAATATTGCAAGGTAATCGAAATTAATACTGGTATAAAACACTATTTCAGTATTTATTCCACAAAAGAATTTTTAGAACACAAAAGGAATAAATTTTCAAAATATAAATACATACGATTTTAGTACGCTTTATACAAATCTAGATTTAGTAGATATTTAAAGAAGCGTTAGTAAAATTAATTAATCTTATATTTGGAAAAAGATATACATATATGTGTTATAATAATTATAACGCCTATCTAACAAAAATTAAACCATCAAGTAAATATAAATATATGGATAAAATTGAATTAATAGAATCCTTAAATATTTTGATAAATCAAAATTATTTAAAAGTATGGACATCTATATTTAGACAAGTAAAAGGTGTTCCAATGGGTGGTAATAGTAGCCCAATTATAGCTGACTTGTTTTTAAGCTTTATAGAATATGAATTTGTTCATAACTGTGTAAAAACTAAATCTAAACAATATAAATATATGAAATATATGTTTCGATACATTGATGATATATGTGTATTTAATTCTAATAATTTTTATTCAATTAGTGAGCACATTTATCCAGAAAGCCTTATTCTTAACAAAACCAATATTAATGATAAAGAAGGTGTATATCTAGATATGAACATTTAATTAACATTAACTAAAACTACTATTAATTTATATCGTAAAGATGACATATTTAAATTTATAGGACGCATATTTATCCAGGTAGTCTCATTTCTTATAAGACCAATATTAATGATAAAGAAGGTGTATATTTAGATATGAACATTAAATTAACATTAACTAAAACTACTATTAATTAATATCGTAAAAATGACGTATTTAATTTACAAGAAACATATTTTTGCATGAGCATTCATGCATACCATATAATATAAAATATAATACAATAAATAATGAAATTTTAAGAATTGCAAAAAATACCATCAAACAGAAAATAGTAAAATATATAAATCAACACAATAATATTAAAAATAAATTTAAAATCACTAGGGAAAATGTTTATGTATGGATAATAACTAATATACTTTGTATTAAAATAAGATACGATATAATCGAATTAAATCATATGAAATACATCATTAGCATGTATTTGGTCCCGCTGCTATGTTGGGTAGAGGAGTTAGGGGCCGAAACCAGATAGCATAGCAGTTCCTCGTGATGACCTATAATCTTTATTCTGATACAACGTCTATTATTTATTATTCAATTTATAAAAATGACGTTTATTTTAAATTTCAATTTTTTATTTTAACTTGATATAAATTATAAAAAATCTTATAGCAATTAGTTATTTTATTATTTAAATATAAAGTTCTGATTTAGCATTATTATTATGTTTTGTTTATTTTATAATTATATTAAATAAGTGGACTTAGTTATCGGATTTGATGGTTATATATTGAATCTTATTGAAATTTATCTTATAAAACTATTCTATTAATCAACATTTTTCTGAGAAAGAAATTTATTATAATGTGATTATTAACAAATGGAAATGTAAAACCGAATCGATTAAATAAAAAATGTCTGGACAATTATAATTCGGATTAAAAATTACAATATTTTTAATATATTTAAATATTTATTAATACTTTAATGTTAATATTAACGATTAATGTTAAACTGAAAATTAAGTTTTCATTTTGCAACGAATGACTTATACAATCGTATAAAAATAGTCTCTAATAGCTAGCGATTATGAAAAATAGTGCATATCCAATTTATACAAGATTGGACATTTAAAAATTTTAAAAGTATTCCTTTAAATGTTTACTAAATTATTTATAAAATCTAAAGTATTATTGAAGTGCGAGCGACGTATTAAAAATGTATACCTGCAAAATGTTCTATCTCTTAATATGCATTGCCATCGGTCTTTGATGTCAGCAATCGTGCGATTATTACAGAATGACGAAAATGCCAAAATCATAGACGGATTTCGACAATGCAAGAAACTGGTAATTAGCTTATAATCATCCAGTGCCGTCCATTTGCCCATATTCCACAATACTTTTTCAATTGCCTGTATGAGTCAAGAAGTACACTTGTGTATGAAAATAACAACATACATTGAACGACATTCGGGCTTTCTTACAAGGCGACGAAGCGCTGTATTCGCTATCTTGTTCGCAAGTACTAAGCGAATCATCGAGAGAACACATTACACAATCTAGAAAGCTTTTGTAAAAAGAAAACTACAAAAAAAACAACAAAAAAATTTTAAATTAAATTAATTAAATAAAGAATTAATAATTTTAATAATTAATTACAAATGTAAGATAATTTTAAGTAGTAAAACGATTTGAGTAGTAGCATTAAGTGGTAGTCTTCATCTACGTCAAACATAAAATATATCAACAAAAGTTTTAATTGATGTAAAATTTTGTAACTTTATTCACTAAATTGTTAATGATGGTCTACGTTGCAAATCATGATGGTCTGCATTGATTTGATCTCCTGAGCAAATCAATGTTAAATATTAGAAAGAACGCTGTTAATGCATCTCGGAAAATACCATATATAAGGTAATTATATATATTATATATAATCATTATATATAATGTTGTATATAAGATAATAAAAGGTAATATTGTACATAAGATAATATTGTACTAAGATAATATTGTACCATAAGATAATATTGTACATATATGCTATAAGATAAATATTGGACACACAACTGTGTACTTATAAATAAATCGGTATGTTTTTCCCACGAGGAGGCATAAACACCAGGCAGCATTCTATATATCCTCATCACACAAAGAAATAGAACCGAATTATTCTCACGAATTATTCGCTACGTTGAATATTAAAAGAACAAGACTAGTTATTACGGTAGTTATTATGGGTGGTTCTGTTTTTCGAGCTTTGTTAAAGCGTGTTTAAGGTGTCTATGGATGATTATTTGATCACGGTACTGATGAGCACCTTGTCTTATATAACTCGTTACCATGACTTTCATCTGATGCAGTATGCCGATGATATCTTGCTCTACTCGCATGCGCATCTTTGTATCCACGACCTCGGTATGTCATCACCTCGGCATAACTCCACCTATTTTATTTGTTAATTCCATCATTGTTAAGCCAATCGTTGGCAATATGATTTTCTTAAGTTTTCGCTTTGACAATTTCCTGTCACTGTCTAGTTCTTATATCGACTCTTTTATCTCACAGAATTGATTATTGCCTTAGCTTATTTGCCAACTCTTCCGATTTTGTGCATTTACCGCACTCGACCAACTATGGTCACCGCTCTTTTATCGTCGCTGCTCCACTTGTTTGAAATTATTTGCCAGCAAAAGTCCTCTCTTCCTCGTCCCTTCCACTGTTCACACAACGTATACGTTCCTCATAATGGCTCCTCCTTCAAAATAAATCAAAAAATGCATTCCCTCAAAATATTATCTAACTCACAATTCTTCACACCTTTTTAACAAAACAACTAAAAATTCCCCCCGACACCTTGCCACATTCCACTAATCTCCCTTATCTTCATATATTTAATAATAATATATTTGATTCAATTACATCAACATTTTCATTTTACGTTCTATTTTTTTCTTATTTGTTTGTTTTTTCTACGGAGGCTTGTGAGCGCGCATAGGCTTGCATTTGCAACCATAAATAAAATAAAATTGAACGATCTCGAAATAATTCCGAACATAAACAAACTGAAGTTGAAATACAAGCGATTGGATTTGATGAACGAAAGGTCATTGACAGACAGTGAATTTGTTAAGGAAAACCATTATGTCCTAGTTTCGGAACCCGGATCTGTGTACTTAGTTAACATTTAACCACAATCGCATGCGACAACAGGAAGTCTAAAGAAGACTTCCTATGCGGCTTTTGTGCCAACAAACTCATACGCGACCTCTCCCATAAGAGCATATCAACCTCCAACGTGTGAACTCAAACCACCCCAGTCGTTTCTGACGTTCTTTGTCAACCCACTGATCCTGTAACCACATGCACGTCTAATCTCATGTCTTCACTTCCCGACACCCCGTCTCTTCCATTTTGTCTCGTTTCTCAATAAACTACATCCCTCAATCAAAATCACCTCCACCAACCTCCACAATCCTTCCACTCATAACCTTTCCTCACATCAATCACCACACTCTATATTATCCAAATCCTCTTTGTCTTCCGCTGTCAAACCTACTCCCTTGATATCCTCAACTCCCAGCTCTCTTATCGTGATCTCTCCAACTCACTTACTCGTCCTCCTTTACGGAAACCCTTTCCTTCTCGCGATTGTTGCGTCATCGTCACTAATATCACTCCTTCCACCTCGTTATCTCCACAAGCACGTATCGACCACGACGTTTCCGCATTCAGATCCATCCTATCATCCTTGTTCCTGCGGATAAACCATCCTTTTTCAAAAGCATTTCTCCTGTCGCATTCATCAGCCTACACGAATCTTCTCAATCTAAACCTTCCAGCCCCTTCCAGATAAAATTGTTTTCAAGCATCGCTCTCCTGTGTCTTATGTCATCTCCCAACGATTGAAACTCAAGTCCTCTTCAGCGACTCGCATTTTTCCGATCGCACCACCTCCGAAATCGCTCGACTCTCATATGCCCAAATCGAAAAACGCCATCGCGAGGAAAACGGCGAAACATCGACGAAAATTTTCAAGTTGTCCACACCCGCCCAAAAATTCAATGTCGCTCCATCTCCCCTATATAATAACACAAATTTATTTAATGTGGCAAATGCGTACAAGCTGTACGCTTACAAGTCCACAAACAAAAATGAAAAAGTCAAGCAGATAAATTGTTTAAATGGGATCGGATTTGTCGTTTGAAGCACGGCAGGGAAGTTGATTGGCGTATATGAATGGGCAGATGGTTCCACGATAGAGGACCAGCCACAATGAAGGAGCGGAGTCCAAAGGAGGTAAAGAAGTTTGGGACATGTAAAAGAAGGGAATTACAGGAACGCAAGGAACAGTAAACAGGACGAGAATTATCAAGAAAAAGAAGGTTGATAAATGAAGGGGTATGAAAAGTTACAAGGCGGAAAGCAACGAGAAGAAGACGAATTTGAACACGACAATAAATTGTAGGCAAATAGAGAGAAGCAAGATGGTAGGATGTATGATCAAAACGACGAAGACGGAGGAGAATTCGGACAGCTGCGTTGACGATGCGCTGCCGGGGAAGAAGAGTGGATTTAGGTGAGTTGGAAAATAGACTAAGACAATAATCGAGTCTAAAAAAAGGAGAGATGATATGAGAGTCATACAAGAAGGGAAATCGATCAATCTACGAACTTGACGGAGGTTGCGGAGTATCAAGGTAGATGAGCGTACTTTATCTCTAACGAAACGTTTAAGTGAAAGTCGGTTGTCAAAATGGAAGCCTAGGAAAACGAGATTATCAACGGTAGGAAGAATTGTAGAATTTAATGATACGGATGGAGGTTCTAAGCCGAGGCGTCGAGGTAGGATCTACATAATTTTGGATTTATCAGGATTTAGAGAAAGGCGAAGGGAAGAAAGATGATTGGAAATTGAGACAAGACAGTCCGAAGCGGAGACACTAAGATCGTTAATACGATAAATATGTGCATGAGCATAGATGAGAATGTCATCAGCATATTGCATAACATCGAAGTCAAATGTATGAGAAATAGAAGACAAATATCCGAGGAGACAAAAGCAAAGGGCCTAATACGGAGCCTGGTTGAACACCGGACGGGATGAAAGAAGGATGGGAAAGAAAAGAGTTAGAACAAACGCGAAAAGTACGGTTTGATAGATATGAAGAAAGCCAAGCTACAGTGGGTAAAGAGAAGCCATAATCATGAAGAAGACAATGAAGAATCGAGTGATCGACGATGTCAAAAGCAGACGATAGATCAAGAGAAACTATGACACTACATAATTTATGATCGCGAGATATGAGTAAGTCGTTATAAACTTTAAGACATGCAATTTCGGTAGAGTAATTAGAGCGAAAAGCGGCTTGGAAGGGAGGAAATAAGTTAGTGGAAAAGAGATATATATTAACTTGCTTAAGAACGAGACGCTCAGGGAGTTTAGAGAGAATTGGGAGAAGTGAAATAGAACGGTACGAAGATGATAGTGAAGAGTCGAAAGATTGCTTTTTGATGAGAGGACGAACAGTGGCGCATTTCCAGATGGAAGGAAATGTACGGCTACGGATGGACGAGTTGAACAATGTGGTTAGGAAGGGTAAGATAGAGGAGCAGATATTTTTAAGCAAGTGAGTGGGAATTGGGTCAGAAGGAGAGGTTTTATTAGGTAATGACAGCAGAACCGAAGAAACTTCATCAGACGAAACGGGAAGAAGGTGGAATAGTTCTGGGACGGAAGTATTTAAAGATAAGAGTGGGTACAAGGGGGCTATGGGTAGTAGGGAAAGTAAATTAGATAACTTAGTTTAAGATAAGAAGAAAATTCATCAGGATTTTTATTACAAGGGGTAGATGATCGTGAAAGAATTGAGTTTAAGATTTTCCAATGAGATTTAGCGTTGGAAGATGACTCGAGTTGATTTCGCCAAAAGAGAGTACGTTTAGTACGTATAAGAATGAGATGTGAACGGCGTTGAGAAAAGTAGGAATCACGAAGATTTGGAGGGAGTGAGTTGGGAGAACGTTTTAGAAAGCGTTTATACATACGAAAAGAGTGACGGAGTCGACGCTTAGAAAGACTACAGTCAGAATCGAACCAGGGAGCATGGCGCAAGCGCTGGGAACGTCGAAGTCGACTAGGTAGAAGGTTATTGAGGATCGACGTAAGTTCAGAATCAAACAGAATGCAGAGATCATCGGGAGAGAGATAGTTAAGAGGAAGTGAAAAGAGTAAAGAATTGAGTAAGGCTGTGCAGAGAATAGGGATATAGAGAACTTTCCAGGGTCGACTTGGTGTGGATAATACTGGAGGCGGAGAAGGAGGATGTGGACGAGTAATAGTAAGAGTGACAAGGAAATGATCGGACAAACCAGGATCAGTAATTGACAAGGAAGTATAGTCATTGAAGCAGTTAGGGACAGCAATGATGTCGAGAGCACCGCCGAGGATATGAGTTGGGCTTGTTGAAAGTAATTTATAGTTAAAATCAGAAAAAAGATTAGTTAAAGTGATAGAGTCAGAGTCAGCCGGGCGATCAAGACGAATGTTAAAGTCACCGAGAACAAAAGAAGGAGTATAAGACAATGAACAGTGAGACATAAGATCTGCAAGGTCGTTAAAGAAGATACGTGATGGGGCAACTGAACCTGGACGGTATACAATCACAAGTTTTAGAGGGAAAGGCGTTGATAATCTGCATATGAGTAATTCGAACGAGGTGTAACGGATGTTAACGTTGATTTTACGTAAAGACAATGGGTGACGAGCAATGGCAACAATGCCGGCATGGTTAGAAGCAGTAGATGTATGAGAGGCAATTGGACGAGCTGATTCAACTAGAGAACAACCAGAGCGACATAGACGACTTGACCTCTCCCTTAGTTCTGCCTTACTCAATTCGCCTCTATACTATCACACAATAACATATTCCTCTCCTCACAATCTTGCCTTTCTTTTCGACTCTTAACTCACATCCACTCTCGATATTTCAGGCCCTTCAAGCCTCACCCACACCGTCGCTTGCACCGGGCCCCATGGTTTGACATTCAATGCCTACTCTCAAAGCGTAGACTCCGTCTTGCTTTTCGAGTCTATCACAGCTCTCTCAGACGTGATTTTCGCTCGATCACTCCGTCTTTCCGTGATTCCTATCCTGCTCTTCGCCGGTATCATCTCAACCTACTCCGTACCAAGTGCAACTCCTTCTGGCAGCATAAAGTCATAACTTCATTCAACTCTAAGGCTCTCTGACATACTTTTAACTCAATGCTTGCTCGCTCCTTTTCGCCTGGCAACCTAAATCCCTATAATTATTCGTCCTTCCTCCAGACCAAAATATCCACGTTGCTCTCTCACACGCCGGTCTCTATCTTATTCCACTCTGCTCCGCCGAGCCTCATTCTCCCGGAACTCTTTAATCTTCTCCTTGTCTAACCTACCGAAGTGTCATCTGTCCTCATGTCCTTGCACCTAACAAAACCTCACCTGCCGATCCCCTGCCTACTCACATATTAAAATCCATATGCTCATCGATATCCTCATTTATCACAACCTTGTTTAACTCGTCCATCCGCAGTCGTATCTTCCCTTCACACTGGAAATCCGCAATCGTTCGTCCCCTCCTTAAGAAACAATCGCTCGACCCCTCCCTTCCTTCTAGCTATCGCCCCATTTCACTACTCCCTACTCTTTCTAAGCTCTTAGAACGCCTCATCTTAATACAAATCAACGCTTATCTCTCATCATCCAATCTCTACCCTCCTTTCCAATCCGCTTTCCGCTCTAATCACTCGACAGAAATCGCATGCATAAAAGTGTACAACGACTTACACATTTCTCGAGACAAGGCTCTATATAGTGTTCTCATCTCCCTCGACCTCTCCTCCGCATTCGACATTGTCGACCACTCCGTCCTCCTTTCTCGCCTTCGTTATGATTACGGCTTTTCTTCCTCCTCCGTAGCATGGTTCGCCTCATATCTATCCGACCGTTCCTTTCGTGTCTGTTCTAATTCATCATCCTCCCCTCCCATCCCTATTTTTTGCGGGGTCCCACAAGGTTTAGTCCTAGGTCCCCTGCTTTTCTCTCTTCTGCTTGGCGATCTATCTCTGTTTATCAAACCTTACTCCTTTAAGGTCATGCAATATGCCGATGACATTCTAATCTATGATCATGCACCCGCACATCGCATACACGATATCATCATTTCTGCCTTGAACTGTCTTTCTTCTATCTGTAAACGTCTCTCCAATCTCTATCTCGTTCAAAACCCCGACAAGTCCATAATGATGTGGATCATCCCCCGCAAACCAAACATATCTCCTCCCACTGTATATTTTGCCTCATCGATCATCCCCATGGTACACAATCTCACGTTCCTAGGCTTCCATTTCAATAATCACCTTTCCCTTAAACCCTTCGTTCGCAACTAGGTCCGCTCGTCTAGCTTAATTCTCTGTGACATCCACCGTATCCGCCCCATTATAAACTTCCGTTCTTGTATGTATCTTCTTTCATCGCTTATCTCCCCTAAAATCGATTATTGCCTCAGCCTTTTCACAAATTCTCCAAAATCCATCATCCTACCCTCCAACGAAAAATCAACTCCGCCGTTTGAGTGCTCATTCGCCTCCCTCGCTTCGACCACACATCCACATATTTGCCCAACTCTCCTAGCCCACCAGTCACATCCGCATCAAACTCCCGCTTCTTCTCGTTACTTTTCGTCTCATCGCTGTTGGCTCCCCATCGTTCATTAACCTTTCTTTCTTAGACGACACTCGCCCCACTTCGCTATCGCTGCATTCCCGTCATACCCTCTTACTCCACGTTCCTAATTACTCCAACAACTACGGTCTCCGATCCTTCCTCGTCGCCGCCTAACTTGCCTGGAATCAACTCCCTCTCGACGTCCACCGCGCTCCCTCCTTTATCACATTCAAACACCTTCTTCGTTCACACCTTCTCGACACATGATTTACATTTTTTGTGGTCAAGTAAGCGTGCGCTGGCACGCATTTGCCACGTTAAAATAAATCTTTTATCTGTGGTTATGCTGAAAACATCACATGTGCTATATGTAATGTGATATAAGAAACAGAAATGTTGCAACACTTCAGGTGTTAATTTGTGGCGGAACGGCTATCAACACAGGAAAGCATAATGGTGTTATCTCTCAAATGAAAATACACCTCGAAAGACCACTTCAATAGAGCATTTACATGCTTAATTTATTAGAAATTCGCATGCGACGTTTATTTGCGATCATAGAGATGGAAAACCTTTGGCACCAAGAAGCAGATAAGGTGAAATAAGAATTCTGCAAAACTTCTACCGAAGTGTAATGAGGTTAAACGCAACCCTGAATTTGAATACTGATTCTTATTATCATTTAAGTAACATCAACAACCGAGGTGAAATGTATAAACAGCAATGTATGAACGACCAATCACCAAAATGATGGAATGGGACGGCGTAAAAGTTTTACGAATAGTGTCCTGCAGGTTGATATACCATGTCACTCAGTCAGTGGAGCGTTACATATAAATGGTTAAATATGCATTCCTTCTAAGGAAGGGTTACTGCAATCGACACAACTACTAACAAAATGTACTTCAAGCGAGAAGATATAATATTAATAATATATTTATTAATATTTTTAAATCATGGTGTTTTGAGCATAACAATGCTGTTATCGGCTATGCTAAACGAAATTTGTAATCAAAACTAAAAATATAATGTTTAATCATCATTTAGTGCCTAAAACTGAATTCATGTGCGGGGGATAGAAAATGTCCGTTCTCGCTCAAATTTAAATATGTTAGTCTCGTTTAGATATAAACGATTAGCATGTCAAAAATTGATATGAAAGAAACAAGCATTTTTGAACGCCCTAGTGTATATATCAGTATATCTATTGATCTATCAACACAGTATTGATCAGTGTTGCTTGCCAACACAGCAGTATAATATGATTTGTAATGCACAACAGTATCTGCAAAATTTAATAACTTTTGAAGCTTTTTTATCAACACGATGATTTTATTAGGGTGATTGCAATTGCAATTCTTTGTACCAATTTGGCTGCTTTATTTCCAGGATTTTGCTGTAAATTTCATTCATTAAAACAATTTCCTTTTTTGTCTTTATTTTCTTTAGATGCTTACGTCCAGTAAAATGCGTTGCTGAATTTGAATTTAAAAGCATATTACATGGCAGGCAGTAGTCAGTAATACAATTATTCTTAACAGAGTCTTGAAATCTTATGTTTTCCCAATGCGAGAAACCATTCTCACATTTGAAGTGACATCTAGAGCTGTTCGAATGAGAGAAGATAATATTACACAGCTTACAAAATGGCGGATACTGATCCGGCCAATCTAGAAGTAGCTGTATTTTGTCTTTATCCAGGGTAGGATAGTCATTTACGAATTTGCAAAGAAGTTCGTTTGAATTTGATGCAATGTCATTTCCAGTTGCTTCTGACGTTAATTCTTCCATTATCAAAAATAAAGTATTTGCTTGTTGAATCTTCAATTGCTTGCACCAAATTTAGATTGTATTTTTTTAATCTACAGAATCATCAATACTTGGTATCGTTGTAATAATTTTATTTTAATTTGAATTTATGTAAAATAATTATATTTAATATATTGACTGATAACCATATCGAAGCTCCCTTGACACGAGTATATTCTAAGACATCAGCTAAAACAGTATAAGACATTCTAAACAATTTTAGAATATTTAATATTTTTATTCCAGTATTTTTTTAATTACAAATTTTATTGTTTATATTTTAAAGTATCACCCCAATTACAACTTCCAGGAATGAATTACTAAGGTTTAAGATAATCACTAAATTTTTTTATATTTTATTTGCAGCTGGTTCAGTTCACGGAAAAATATTAGGGCATTATTAATACTACAGACATCAATAATACGTTTTTTTCAATAACACAGTAAATAGCTTCAAATAGCATTAAGGTAACGATATGATCCATATTACATTGATAATTCTGCTACTTCATTATTGTCATACTCGAAACTGGCCGGGTTGGCTCTGATTATAGCAATACACTATTTTTGTCTGATCTGGAATTTTATAAGCAAATTTGAAAAACATTATACCCTAATAACCATATCCCATCCATTAATCTTGAATTAGATGACACCTTTCTCGATCACGATGATCTGTTTCCAAGTTGGGTCTTTCTATAAAGTCAACTTGCACGCATCGAATTTCTCACTGTGAAGCGACACAGTTTGTGACTTCTGAATATGCATTTTGATATTTCTCGAGATGTACATCACCTTTTCAATTTTTTGTTAAAAAAAAGTTTGAGATAAATAACATCCATTCCAGATTATTCCTGTCAGTTCCGCTCGCTACGCTCGCAGATTGAGCTCAATCTATCGACAAAAGATCATGCCTAAAAAAGCGCGATCTCAGATCCCTGTTCCTGATCAAGAATCTTCCACATCGGAATGCAATGATGGTTATATCAGCTTTGAAGTCGGATGCGATTCCAAAGATTGCGATGTATGGACACTTGTTCGTGTTAAAATATCCGACCACTCGGTGTATAAACGTAAACATTTCACTTGCGGTTTTTGTACATCAGTACGACTACTACAGTTATCCTGCTCATCTACTCCTGTATCACACACGACCACTCAGACCAATGCTGTTTTAGATGTTTCCCTCGCATCAACACCTGACTTCGCATCATATAATCCCATTATTGAACCTACTCTCTCACACACTCCTCGTTCAACTACGTACCAAACTTCCATTAATCTTTCTCATTCTAACAATGCTAACGGTAAAGCTTTTCATCTCGTACCTCCTCTTTCCTATTCCTCCCCCAATCTAAATAAATCTCAAACTTCTTTATTCTCCTCACGTACTCCTTACTCGACCTCTCCTGTATCACCTCTCAATAATTTACACCCTTCCATCAAAATCATTTCCAGTAACATTTCCGATCAACTGATTCAACACTCCATTCCTGTCACTCATGCACCAACCTATTTTATTTCTCCTTACTATACCTCCCACGTAACACTTCCAAATAATTTACATCCTTCATTTAAAATCATATCCAGTCACATCTCTGATCAACCGATTCAACACCCCGCTCCTGTCACACTTGCTCCAACCAATATTAATTCTTTATCAAGCACCCCTGTCATTTCCACTTCTATCTGCTCATCTACCTCGACTCCTACCAGCTCTGTCCGTCCACCACTTCCACGAAATCGTTTTCCTTCGCGCGATCGCTGTATAATCATATCAAACTTAAAGCTTTCCGAATCTGCTTCTCCACAATCTCGCCTCGATGATGATGTATCTGCTTTCAGGTCTATCCTAGCAACCATTCTTCCTGATGATAACCCATCACTCTTCAATAATATCGCTCCTGTATCCTTTATTCGTTTAAACAAATCCACTAAATCCAATCATCTCAGTCTTCCACTATTAAAAATCGTTTTCCGACATAGTTCACATGCCTCTTCGGTACTCTCCCAACGTTTTAAACTTCTTACCACTTCCTCTACTTGCCGTATCTTTCCTGACCGCTCCCTTCTGATATTGTCCAGCTCAATTTAGCTCGCATTGAAAAACATCGACGTGAAACAAACGGCGAGTCATCCTTAACTATACGTAAAATCAACGGAAATTTTCATGTTCTTCACACAAGGCCAAAAATTCGATGGCGTCCCATCTCTCCCCATTGTCTTATTCGCTAGTCGATCTCGCTCCTAAGCATACTTTTCGTCTTAGTCTATTCAATACTCGCTCCATTCTTCATAAAGCTGATATGCTTCTCGATATCTTCGATCAATTATCTATCGATATTCTCTGCATTACCGAATCCTGGCACTCTGACTCCGACGATCTTGCTATTCGTCGTCTATGTCGCTCTGGTTGTTCTCTAGTTGAATCAGCTCGTCAAATTACATCTCATACATCTACTGCGTCTAACCATGGCGGTATTGTTGCCATTGCTCGTCACCCAATGTCTTTACGTAAAATCAACGTTAACATCCGTTACACCTCGTTCGAATTACTCATATGCAGATTATCAACGCCTTTCCCTCTAAAACTTGTGATTGTATACCGTCCAGGTTCAGTTGCCCCATCACGTATCTTCTTTAACGACCTTGCAGATCTTATGTCTCACTGTTCATTGTCTTATACTCCTTCTTTTGTTCAAGGTGACTTTAACATTCGTCTTGATCGCCCGGCTGACTCTGACTCTATCACTTTAACTAATCTTTTTTCTGATTTTAACTATAAATTACTTTCAACAAGCCCAACTCATATCCTCGGCGGTGCTCTCGACATCATTGCTGTCCCTAACTGCTTCAATGACTATACTTCCTTGTCAATTACTGATCCTGGTTTGTCCGATCATTTCCTTGTCACTCTTACTATTACTCGTCCACATCCTCCTTCTCCGCCTCCAGTATTATCCACACCAAGTCGACCCTGGAAAGTTCTCTATATCCCTATTCTCTGCACAGCCTTACTCAATTCTTTACTCTTTTCACTTCCTCTTAACTATCTCTCTCCCGATGATCTCTGCATTCTGTTTGATTCTGAACTTACGTCGATCCTCAATAACCTTCTACCTAGTCGACTTCGACGTTCCCAGCGCTTGCGCCATGCTCCCTGGTTCGATTCTGACTGTAGTCTTTCTAAGCGTCGACTCCGTCACTCTTTTCGTATGTATAAACGCTTTCTTAAACGTTCTCCCAACTCACTCCCTCCAAATCTTCGTGATTCCTACTTTTCTCAACGCCGTTCACATCTCATTCTTATACGTACTAAACGTACTCTCTTTTGGCGAAATCAACTCGAGTCATCTTCCAACGCTAAATCTCATTGGAAAATCTTAAACTCAATTCTTTCACGATCATCTACCCCTTGTAATAAAAATCCTGATGAATTTTCTTCTTATCTTAAACTAAGTTATCTAATTTACTTTCCCTACTACCCATAGCCCCCTTGTACCCACTCTTATCTTTAAATACTTCCGTCCCAGAACTATTCCACCTTCTTCCCGTTTCGTCTGATGAAGTTTCTTCGGTTCTGCTGTCATTACCTAATAAAACCTCTCCTTCTGACCCAATTCCCACTCACTTGCTTAAAAATATCTGCTCCTCTATCTTACCCTTCCTAACCACATTGTTCAACTCGTCCATCCGTAGCCGTACATTTCCTTCCATCTGGAAATGCGCCACTGTTCGTCCTCTCATCAAAAAGCAATCTTTCGACTCTTCACTATCATCTTCGTACCGTTCTATTTCACTTCTCCCAATTCTCTCTAAACTCCCTGAGCGTCTCGTTCTTAAGCAAGTTAATATATATCTCTTTTCCACTAACTTATTTCCTCCCTTCCAAGCCGCTTTTCGCTCTAATTACTCTACCGAAATTGCATGTCTTAAAGTTTATAACGACTTACTCATATCTCGCGATCATAAATTATGTAGTGTCATAGTTTCTCTTGATCTATCGTCTGCTTTTGACATCGTCGATCACTCGATTCTTCTCCATCGCCTTCGTCATGATTATGGCTTCTCTTTACCCACTGTATCATGGTTTTCTTCATATCTATCAAACCGTACATTTCGCGTATATTCTAACTCTTCTCTCTCCCATCCTTCGTCCATTCCGTCCGGTGTTCCACAAGGCTCCGTATTAGGCCCTATACTTTTCTCTCTTCTTCTTGGTGATTTGTCTTCGATTTCTCATAAATTTAACTTCCATGTTATGCAATATGCTGATGACATTCTCATCTATGCTCATGCACATGTTTATCGTATTCACGATCTTAGTGTCTCCGCTTCGGACTGTCTTGTCTCAATTTCCAATCATCTTTCTTCCCTTCGCCTTTCTCTGAATCCTGATAAATCCAAAATTATGTGGATCCTACCTCGACGCCTCGGCTTAGAACCTCCCTCCGTATCATTAAATTCTACAATTCTTCCTATCGTTGATAATCTCGTTTTCCTAGGCTTCCATTTTGACAACCGACTTTCACTTAAACCTTTCGTTAGAGATAAAGTACGCTCATCTACCTTGATACTCCGCAACCTCCGTCAAGTTCGTAGATTGATCGATTTCCCTTCTTGTATGACTCTCATATCATCTCTCCTTTTTTCTAGACTCGATTATTGTCTTAGTCTATTTTCCAACTCACCTAAATCCACTCTTCTTCCCCGACAACGCATCGTCAACGCAGCTGTCCGAATTCTCCTCCGTCTTCGTCGTTTTGATCATACATCCTACCATCTTGCTTCTCTCTATTTGCCTACAATTTATTGTCGTGTTCAAATTCGTCTTCTTCTCGTTGCTTTCCGCCTTGTAACTTTTCATACCCCTTCATTTATCAACCTTCTTTTTCTTGATAATTCTCGTCCTGTTTACTGTTCCTTGCGTTCCTGTAATTCCCTTCTTTTACATGTCCCAAACTACTCTACCTCCTTTGGACTCCGCTCCTTCATTGTGGCTGCTCCTCTATCGTGGAACCATCTGCCCATTCATATACGCCAATCAACTTCCCTGCCGTGCTTCAAACGACAAATCCGATCCCATTTAAACAATTTATCTGCTTTACTTTTTCATTTTTGTTTGTGGACTTGTAAGCGTACAGCTTGTACGCATTTGCCACATTAAATAAATTTGTGTTATTATATAGGGGAGATGGAGCGACATTGAATTTTTGGGCGGGTGTGGACAACTTGAAAATTTTCGTCGATGTTTCGCCGTTTTCCTCGCGATGGCGTTTTTCGATTTGGGCATATGAGAGTCGAGCGATTTCGGAGGTGGTGCGATCGGAAAAATGCGAGTCGCTGAAGAGGACTTGAGTTTCAATCGTTGGGAGATGACATAAGACACAGGAGAGCGATGCTTGAAAACAATTTTATCTGGAAGGGGCTGGAAGGTTTAGATTGAGAAGATTCGTGTAGGCTGATGAATGCGACAGGAGAAATGCTTTTGAAAAAGGATGGTTTATCCGCAGGAACAAGGATGATAGGATGGATCTGAATGCGGAAACGTCGTGGTCGATACGTGCTTGTGGAGATAACGAGGTGGAAGGAGTGATATTAGTGACGATGACGCAACAATCGCGAGAAGGAAAGGGTTTCCGTAAAGGAGGACGAGTAAGTGAGTTGGAGAGATCACGATAAGAGAGCTGGGAGTTGAGGATATCAAGGGAGTAGGTTTGACAGCGGAAGACAAAGAGGATTTGGATAATATAGAGTGTGGTGATTGATGTGAGGAAAGGTTATGAGTGGAAGGATTGTGGAGGTTGGTGGAGGTGATTTTGATTGAGGGATGTAGTTTATTGAGAAACGAGACAAAATGGAAGAGACGGGGTGTCGGGAAGTGAAGACATGAGATTAGACGTGCATGTGGTTACAGGATCAGTGGGTTGACAAAGAACATCAGAAACGACTGGGGTGGTTTGAGTGGACACGTTGGAGGTTGATATGTTCTTATGGGAGAGGTCGCGTATGAGTTTGTTGGCACAAAAGCCGCATAGGAAGTCTTCTTTAGACTTCCTGTTGTCGCATGCGATTGTGGTTAAATGTTAACTAAGTACACAGATCCGGGTTCCGAAACTAGGACATAATGGTTTTCCTTAACAAATTCACTGTCTGTCAATGACCTTTCGTTCATCAAATCCAATCGCTTGTATTTCAACTTCAGTTTGTTTATGTTCGGAATTATTTCGAGATCGTTCAATTTTATTTTATTTATGGTTGCAAATGCAAGCCTATGCGCGCTCACAAGCCTCCGTAGAAAAAACAAACAAATAAGAAAAAAATAGAACGTAAAATGAAAATGTTGATGTAATTGAATCAAATATATTATTATTAAATATATGAAGATAAGGGAGATTAGTGGAATGTGGCAAGGTGTCGGGGGGAATTTTTAGTTGTTTTGTTAAAAAGGTGTGAAGAATTGTGAGTTAGATAATATTTTGAGGGAATGCATTTTTTGATTTATTTTGAAGGAGGAGCCATTATGAGGAACGTATACGTTGTGTGAACAGTGGAAGGGACGAGGAAGAGAGGACAGCGACGATAAAAGAGCGGTGACCATAGTTGGTCGAGTGCGGTAAATGCACAAAATCGGAAGAGTTGGCAAATAAGCTAAGGCAATAATCAATTCTGTGAGATAAAAGAGTCGATATAAGAACTAGACAGTGACAGGAAATTGTCAAAGCGAAAACTTAAGAAAATCATATTGCCAACGATTGGCTTAACAATGATGGAATTAACAAATAAAATAGGTGGAGTTATGCCGAGGTGATGACATACCGAGGTCGTGGATACAAAGATGCGCATGCGAGTAGAGCAAGATATCATCGGCATACTGCATCAGATGAAAGTCATGGTAACGAGTTATATAAGACAAGGTGCTCATCAGTACCGTGATCAAATAATCATCCATAGACACCTTAAACACGCTTTAACAAAGCTCGAAAAACAGAACCACCCATAATAACTACCGTAATAACTAGTCTTGTTCTTTTAATATTCAACGTAGCGAATAATTCGTGAGAATAATTCGGTTCTATTTCTTTGTGTGATGAGGATATATAGAATGCTGCCTGGTGTTTATGCCTCCTCGTGGGAAAAACATACCGATTTATTTATAAGTACACAGTTGTGTGTCCAATATTTATCTTATAGCATATATGTACAATATTATCTTATGGTACAATATTATCTTAGTACAATATTATCTTATGTACAATATTACCTTTTATTATCTTATATACAACATTATATATAATGATTATATATAATATATATAATTACCTTATATATGGTATTTTCCGAGATGCATTAACAGCGTTCTTTCTAATATTTAACATTGATTTGCTCAGGAGATCAAATCAATGCAGACCATCATGATTTGCAACGTAGACCATCATTAACAATTTAGTGAATAAAGTTACAAAATTTTACATCAATTAAAACTTTTGTTGATATATTTTATGTTTGACGTAGATGAAGACTACCACTTAATGCTACTACTCAAATCGTTTTACTACTTAAAATTATCTTACATTTGTAATTAATTATTAAAATTATTAATTCTTTATTTAATTAATTTAATTTAAAATTTTTTTGTTGTTTTTTTTGTAGTTTTCTTTTTACAAAAGCTTTCTAGATTGTGTAATGTGTTCTCTCGATGATTCGCTTAGTACTTGCGAACAAGATAGCGAATACAGCGCTTCGTCGCCTTGTGCTTCAAACGACAAATCCGATCCCATTTAAACAATTTATCTGCTTTACTTTTTCATTTTTGTTTGTGAACTTGTAAGCGTACAGCTTGTACGCATTTGCCACATTAAATAAATTTGTAAAATTTGAATTTGAATTTTTCAAATTCTTAGGATTCGCTTTTCAGCATTGAATAAACTTGAAGATATTCGCGATTTTAATATTCCAAGATTAAAATTATACCATACTGTGTAATATATGCAGTATGATATCATACTAAGTAAGTAAGGGTTTTATTAATAACTATATAACTGATAAAAACTTAAGAAACAAAAACATGCAAAAGACAACTTAAAATAGAAACTGTTCACGACGTGTATTTTGAAATCTTCAACTTATATTCACGGCCTCAGGTCCAGAGGGATCTGAGCCCCTTGGCCGCACCAGCGCGCCGCCCTCTGACTGAACCATTCGGGGTCTCTCACACACCTAAGAGTCCAGTCAAGGCGGACTATGGTTGGTAATCTCGAGATGAGGAGCTTGAGAAACCTTAGTCTTTGTTCTGGGGGACGTCCTCGTGAGAAGAAGACTAATCCCGAGATAGCCCAAGTACCCCAGAGGCGCACTTGGGTTATCCCATTCAATGACAGATGCTGGGCCCGTTTCAGAGCCCACCTAGCTTTCTTCAGGATACGTTTAAGTCTATCCAGGTCAGCTTTCGCCGACCAATTCACCGTAACGGTGAACCCCAGATATTTTACTCGACTCGTGAAGATGGGGAGTGGTTGATGCTGCAAAATGGAGGAGAGTGTAGAGAGTGCTAGTCTCTTAAGTTTCTTTTTGGTGGCAGGAACGCCATTAAAGACAACCACCTGTGATTTAGAGGAGTTTAAAATAAGATTGGATGGGGGCAACTGATCTTTTAATCTTAAAAAGAAACGGCTGATGTCAGAGATTACATCTTTGCACCTGCGTCCAGAGAACAAGGCTGTGGTATCATCAGCATATACCACTAGATGTTGATCACGTTTAAAATTCTTGAATAGTACAATGGATGCAGCAAGATATAAGATAGGAGAAAGTGGGGATCCTTGAGGTACACCTGTAATAGGGTAGAACTGACGCGCATCAGGGTCGTCTTCATAGTAGAACCGCTTGGTGTACAACAATATCTCCACCCTGTTAACAATTCTCGCAGGCAACCCGAGGGACCTGAGAGAGGAGATAACGAAGGGAATGGAGATCCGGTCAAATGCAGCTGAAAAATCAAGAAAAACAGCCACAGCAAGCTGATGACTATTATCCTGACAAAACTGATGCACTTCACCAATTGCTGAATAGACCGAGCGCCCTTTGACAAACCCATGAAAACTCGGTGGGATCAAATTACGCCTACATAATTGAACGCGGATTCTACGCGCAAGCGCTTTCTCGTAGATGGATATGAGGGCGTTTTGAATCGAGATGGGCCGCAGATCTTTAGGACAAGTGATTAATCTCTTTTTAGGTAAAAAAAACTCGACGGCTGATGTTGATTTCCGCTATGTCAGACGGGGAGGCTAATAGCATTGTGATGGCGACCTCCTTTCTCTGACTGTATGTCAAAAGCTGACAGACACGAGTGGTGAGTGGCGCGTGGGATTTGGAGGTGCCCGGGAGTGGTCCCCAGGAGTTAAGGATATCTGTAACAGATAAGTCCCTACTCCTGAAGTCACACCAAGGCGGGATTGGTTGGGGAGAATGAGTGGCTCCATAATTATGTAAGGAAAGTGACTCCTCTAAAACTTTGTCAAGGCCTATGCTACCAATCCAAACCAAGGCTCTATCCTTCCAGCAAACAAACTTCTCCTTGAATATCTTCCAGAAGGAAGCCTGAGAAGGGTTTAGGTGAGCAATGCTTGCCCTATCCCTGCTCAGCTGGAGCCTATATCTAGAGCTCCAATATTCATTCGAGAGGATATGTCTGGCGGAAACAGAGAGATTGGGAAGGTGTAACATTTTAGCTAGGACCTTGAGCTTTGTTGGAGTAGGATTGTATATTCGACCTTTATAGGTAGTCGAAAGGATCGCGGTAGCTTGCGATGAGAGGTAGGAATTAAATTCGGTCAAACTCTCAATTCCAATTATGGGGAAGAGTTGGATAGCTGCCTGAAAGAAGGCCACTCTAATAGGATCAAAGTGAAACCTTCTTCTAAGCAACGTATCGTCCTCTAGCCGCCAGCGAATTAGGTCATGAGAGGTGGTCTGTTGTTGACGCGACTGCTCGGTGCAAATGGGTTTCAACAACCACATCTTATGTAGCAGTAATATGTCGAGGAGAGAATTTGTTGTAGAGCAATGAAAGGTTGGGGAAGGTGGTTTATGAATAAGATAGTCGATCCTTGCTCTGCGGAGTGCTGCATTAATCCAACGACCAGTTCTGTCGTTGAAGTCACCAAGTAACATGTCATAACCGCTCCCCAATATTTGATCCAGGAGGTCACGGTTCTTGTGAATTTCTCCTGGCCGAATATATACATTGGCTATGCTTATACGCTTACCGTTCTTACAAAGTGATATAGCTAAACAAGATAGGGCTGGACAAGAGTAGTTTAATATAAGGGATGATCTTAAGGAGCTTTTTACTAGGGTTAAAAGACCTTGTGATGAAGAGGAGTGAGGGGGGGGGTTATGTAAGGAGTAAAGTGGGTGTATATGTGCTTAGGGATAAATCGAGTAATATCCTGGGGGAGACGGATAGACCGCGTCTCCTGAAGGACTATAACATCTGCATCTCTACCAGATAGAAGGCTAAGGGCGGAAGCACCTCCCGAATTCCACTGAAGGATATTCAGTGAAAAAGGTCCTTGATTACTTCCCATTGCGTAAGTGTTACCGAAGTGGGACGCCCTCCACCTAGTCGCAACTAGAGGCGGAAAAGTCGCCTTTACCGCTTCCCGTCACGACAAATGGAGTCGCTTGCCCACGGGCGATATCTTCATTTCCCTCGTTAGCCATAGCCCAAATCGAATCCTTCCGAGCAAGCTTCAGAGCGGCTATGCTTAGCGCTGACCCGTTTCGTTTCTTAGATTTTGGTGGCTTCTTAATATTGTTGGTCTTCCCAGAAGGAGGAGAACGGAAGGATTCCGCTAATTGACCCACCAATTTTTCAAGTTGAATCATTGATGCCTGATGCTGCATTTCAATAAGTTTAAGAATTTCTGTGTCCGGCATCCTGTCGTCATTCTTGTTAGACGAGACAGCTTCCACGAAGCTAGTCGGTTTTGCTGTTACACCCCTGTGTCTCTTTTGGTACGCCTTAAAGATTTTACATTTTTTTGACCATGCGGGGTGCTCACCACCGCAGTTTGCGCAAAATGGCTTACTTTCGCACTTCTCAGGATGTATAGCAGTTGTACCACACACGCCGCACTTATGTGGTAAAGAACATCCAGTGGACCAATGCCCCCACTGATGACAATTGTTGCAGTGAGGGTACGTTAGTGAGTCGGTTTCGATTATTGAAAATCTCAAATTATACCCCATAAAAGGATTGCATGTTGAAATCGATAGTTTTAGGGCTTCATCAACCGGGGCATTGCAGAACGCCACGGGAATGGGGAAGCCTTTAATCCCTTTTATAAAGCGCACGTTAGAGATTTTGTAATCAGTTTCTAGGGCTGATATATCTTCTTCTGAAATGTATGTGGGCATATTATTTATCTTTATTGTTGCCAGGATTGGTTTGGAAGCAATTATACCTTGTTCCGAATGCTCTTTTTTAAAGTAGTCTACGTACGACATTGCGAGATCAGGAGTGCAGAATGAGATTTTAATCTCAGATTCATAATATTTAATCGCATTGAACAATATCCTTTTTTAAATCGATGAGCAAAGCCTCTTATAAAAACATTGAACATGTTCTGCCTTTCCAGAGGCACCAAAAGTCTGATAATCACCAGGTTGGATAATTTTGGTACCGGGGGAAGTTCACCCTCCGGAATATATTCAAGAGAACCTAAATCTCCACTTACCTCGTTTATTGCATTGGCAGGAAAATTAGTTTTCATTGAGTTCTTTGAACGCTCCGACATGCTAAATTTACTCATTTTTCGATTCGTACTTTTGTTATACGATATCATACTGCAGTAGCCCTAACTAGTAGCAATTGCCGAAGCAAAATGAATGCTAAAACGCTATCGGAGCTTCAAAGCTCTACAACTTTTGGTGATTTTACAATGAAATATGGTAGTAATGAACGATCTGGTTCAATTCTTTCGTCTACTGGAGACAATTCTAATCAGGTTAGTGATGTTTCGTGTTTATTAAATGCAGATAAGGGGCTGCTACCCCCGATTCCAAAATTAGCTAACCTGTGCATCATCAATTCAAAAAAACCAATAGAGAAACACAATCTCTTCTCAACCTTTTTGCGAAAGTTTGTATCAATTCATCCAAACAGGGTGCTGTTCAATTCAGTGAAGATTTTGGACAATACTGTAAGAGTTTCCTTCCCGAATGCCTCTTTATTAAAGGAATACAAAGATTATTTTGACAAGCACCTTTTGGACTCTGGTTCCATAACGTTGAAACCCCTTCAGTGCTCAGTTAAAATATCTAATTTTCCATTGTTTCTAACAGAAGAAGATTTGATAACTCTGAAAAAATTGTATGGCCTCCAATCAGTGAGGCAAGTCCTAGGTAAGGGGGCGACCCCCTCCCAGTGGCTTTTGCAAATACAGATCTTGATTCCGGTCTGCTTCTTTCTAAATCGTCAGCGAATCCTTTCCTAGGTTTTAACTTAGGATTCACTCTAATTGACGAAGACCGACTCACATTCCCACACTGTAACAAGTGCCATGCCTGGGGCCACTGGTACTCTACATGCAGCAAGGCCTTGGTATGCGGTGTTTGTGGTGCTGGGGATTGTCAGTATGCTTTAAAAGGGGAAAGATGTCAGGCCTCCTCCTCTTGCGCTAATTGTGGAGGGGAACATCCGGCCTGGTCAAGGCGCTGCAGAATATTTAAAGAATATAAACAACTGTTTGTTAAGCCTAGAACCCCGATCAACTACGCCTCTGCTGCTGGTTCATCAGCCGACCGGATGTCAAACGCTGACATCATTCAACTTCTTGATAACCAGAAACGAGTAATTTTTTCGCAATTTCAAACAATGATTGGACCTCTGCTATCCTCTTTTGTAGGGACAACAGCTGCCCCCATGCCTAACGAGCTTAAACCCCCCCCACTCCAAGAAGAGGGGGCTTCGGCCAGAACAGTCCCACCCCCAAGGTGGGGAAGATGATCAAGGATAAGAAGGCTTCTCTGGGAAATGAAGATATTGCCCTGGGGGGTACGACCCGCGACGGGGCTAGTGGCAGTGAGGGTAACCCTCCTGCACCTAGCTCTGTCTAGGTTGGCATCCCCCTTCCAACTAATTTAGCCCAATGGTGAGTAAACCTGAGCCTTTTTCACTGAATATTCTTCAGTGGAATTCGGGAGGTGCTTCTGCCCTTAGACTTTTATCTGGTAGAGACGCAGATGTTATAGTCCTCCAGGAGACGCGGTCTATCCGTCTCCCCCAGGACATTACTCGATTTATCCCAAAGCAAATTTGTTCCCACTATACTCCGTACATAACCCCACCTCACTCCTCTTCATCTCAAGGACTCTTGACCCTAGTTAAATGCTCTTTAAGGTCCTCCCTACTGCTAAATTACTCTTGTCCTGCCCTGTCTTGTCTAGTAGTTTCACTCGTTAAGAACGGTAAACGCCTCAGTCTAGCCAACGTCTACATTCGTCCAGGAGAGATTCACAAGAACCGTGACCTTCTGGATGGTATTATCGATAGCGGCTATGACATTGTACTAGGTGACTTCAACGACAGAACTGGTCGTTGGATTAATGCTGCTCTCCGCAGAGCCAGGAACGGTTATCTTATTCACAAACCACCGTCCCCTACATTTCATTGCACATCAACGAATTCACTCCTCGACCTATTACTGCTCCACGATAGATGGTTGTTAAAACCCTTCTGCACGGAGCAGTCGCGACAGCATCTGTCCACATCTCATGATCTAATTCGCTGGCGGATAGAGGAGGATACGCTGCTTCGGAGAAGATTCCACTTTGACCCGATCAGAGTGGCTTTCTTCCAAGCTGCTATCCAACGCTTCCCCCGAATTGGTAATGAGAATTTAACCGAATTTAATTCCTACCTCTCTTCGCAAGCTACCGCATTGCTTTCTACAACCTATAAAGGTCGCATTTTCAATCCCACTCCGACGAAACTCAAGGTTCTAGCAAAACTACTGAACCTCCCTAATCTCTCTTCTTCCGCCAGACAGACTCTCTCGAATGAATACTGGCGCACCAGATATTGGTTCCAGCTGAGTAGGGATAGGGCGAGCATTGCTCGTCTTAACCCTTCTCAGTCTTCCTTTTGGAAGATTTTCAAGAAGGAGAAGTTTGCTTGTTGGAGGGATAGGGCCTTGGGTTGGATCGGTAGAATTGGCCTTGATAAAGTTTTAGAAGAGTCACTTGCCTTACACAACTATGGAGCCACTCAATCTCCGCAACCAATCCCGCCTTGGGGAGACTTCAGGAGTAGAGACTTATCTGTCACAGATATTCTCAACGCCTGGGGGCCTCTTCCAAGCACCTCCAAAACCGTCGCTCCACTCTCTTCTCGTGTCTGTCAGCTTTTGACAACCGATCAAAGAAGGGAGGTGGCCATCACAATGCTATTAGCCACCCCATCCGATGTAGCCGGCATCAACATTAGCAAGAGAATTTTTATTCCAAAAAAGTTTCCGGTCTCTTGTCCTAAAGACCTGCGGCCCATTTCGATTCAAAATTCCCTCGTATCGATCTACGAAAAAGCGCTTGCGCGTAGAATCCGCGATCATCTGATTAGGCGAAATTTAATCCCACCTGGTTTCCATGGGTTTGTCAAAGGTCGCTCGGTCCATTCAGCAGTTGGTGAAGTGCATCGGTTTTGTCAGGAGAACAGTCATCAGCTAGCTGTGGCAGTTTTCCTTGATTTTTCCGCTGCATTTGACCGCATCTCCATTCCCTTTGTTATCTCTTCTCTCAGGTCCCTCGGGTTGCCTGCGAGAATTGTTAACAGGGTGGAGATACTGCTGTACACCAAGCGATTTTATTATGATGACGACCCTGATGCGCGTCAGTTCTACCCTATTACGGGTGTGCCTCAAGGTTCACCACTTTCTCCAATCTTATATCTTGCTGCCTCAATTATTCTATTTAAAATATTTAAACGTGAACAACGTCTAGTGGTGTACGCTGATGACACCACAGCCCTGTTCACTGGACGCAGGTGCAAAGACGTAGTCTCGGACATCAGCCGCTTCTTTATAAGATTAAAAGACCAGTTGCCTAGATCCAACCTTATTCTAAACTCCGCTAAATCGCAGGTGGTTGTCTTTCATGGCTCCCCTGCAACCAAGAAAAAACTTAAGAGACTAGCACTCTCTACGCTCTCCTCCATATTTGCATCCGAACCACTCCCTGTCTTCACAAGTCGAGTAAAATACCTGGGGTTCACCGTTTCGGTGAACTGGTCGGCGAAAGCCGACCTGGATAGACTCAAACGTATCCTGAAGAAAGCTAGGTGGGCTCTGAAACGGGCCCAGCATCTGTCGTTGAATGGGAAAACCCAGGTGCGCCTTTGGGGTACCTGGGCTATCTCGGGATTAGTCTTCTTCTCAAGAGGACGTCCCCCAGAGCAAAGGCTAAGGTTTCTTAAGCTCCTCGTCTCTCGTTTACCCAACATCGTCCGCACCGATTGGATTCTTCGGGAGGTGAAAGACCCCGGGTGGTTCAATCGGAAAGCGGCGTGCTGGATTGGTTGGGGGCTCAGATCCCCATTGATTTGAGGCCTTAATAGGAAGAAGACAAAGAAATTGTTGACCTATTTTTTCTGTTGACTGACTGTTTATTTTTTTCTAACGGACTTCTTGTTAAACGACACTTCCATTTATGTATTTTTATTAATAAAGTCTTATTATTACTATAGTAGCAATTGCTAGATTTCTACATGACAGAATCTAAATGGAAACGTATTTGCTGTTTGTTTTGATTTAATAAGCAATAGAACCATACTTTTTGTATCTTTTATCGATTTCGTAACACAGTAAATGGCTTCAAATAGCATTATAGTAACGTACAACGATGATGCCATAAAATTCACGAAGATATTTCTGATTAAACAGAGGGCTCAGAAAACAGATTTTTATATTTTTGTTAAGCCATGTGTCGTTTAGAACGATCTAACGTGATCTCTATGTGTATCTTGTATTTTTTCAGATTTGTTGAATAAAGCTAACGGCATAGTACAATTTATTCAACAAATCAAAACTCTAATCTCTATGGACAAACTTCTCAAGCCGAAGACATTTGCAACCGATTCGAATCACTCCGAAGCGGCAATATGCAGGGAAGGTTGGAAGATGCGTTTCACTAAATTCATCGAGTCTGTACAGGGCTTCAATTATTCTAATCGGCTAGACGCACTTTACAATCACTTCGCTCCTAAGCGATGCAAATTTAATGGAGGATGCTTTGTCCCGCTTGAATCAAATATATGCTAAACCTTGTAACGAAGAATTTGCCCGTCACAAATTGAAATCACGCGGCATCAGCGACCAGACGAGTCAATCGATAATTCAGACTCTTGAAAATATCAGTAAAGAATGCCCTTTCAAAGCTGTATTTGCCGAAGAGTACATAAATCTCTACATTCGCGATGCTTCCATCAGTGGGCTGCATTCATCGTTCATTTGACAACGACTAGAACATTCTGATCTCGCATTGGCTAGAGCTTTCGAAATCGCTCGTCAACTTGAAATTGTTCAATTCAAGCACGAAGTTACCAAGAAAACCCAGAATGCTTCGCAACAACAGACTCACGCCTAGACCTTTATCCTCAACATCTAAACGCGAACAGCTCGAACGAAGAACAGAATTCGATAATGTCATCCCAATTAGCCGTCGCTCGTACGTCATGCTATTTTTGGCGGGCAGCGATTTCATCACAGATCAAAAAACCCTACTCAAAATTCTATTTGTAAATATTCTGTGGCAAGGTAGGCCATTACGCAAAAGTTTGTCAATCAAGTCGTAGAAGAGACGATCCTACTGTTCATTCAAGCGCTATATACTCTCCATCACATCTAGCAGCAATGTCATTACGTACAATCAAATCAATTCAACACAGCGGCTTTAAATGACAGCTGGAGTACTGAACACTTTATGGATGAAAGCGCTTCGCCAAGGTGGAATCTACGGCAGGGTCACTACGAAAGTTGCGTCTATATGGCATCGTCTACTTTCAAGCACTCACTCACCCACAGTTGTACAGCTGACGTGACGTACCATGGAATTCGCCATAACAATGTCCGTTTTATGATCCTGCCAAATCTGTGTGTTAAAGTTATATTCGGACATCCATGTATGTTGAAATACGAATCGGTAACATTCAATTTTGGGGAAACGAACGATGACCTTGTAGTTGGGGCACTCAGTGCTATCAAAATTTCGTGACCGTCCCTCTTTGCGTCATTCGATTCAATGATCAAACCTGTGACTACCAAATCTCGCCGACTTCCTACAAACCAGATCAATTTTGTCAAGTGCGAGATATCCCGCAGGCTTAAAGATAAAATAATTGAACCGAGGACGTATGCATGGCACGCTCAGATACTTATTGTGAATAATTCCAGAATAAGCAGATGATGGTGATAGATCATTCAAGAACTGTCAATTTTTATGTCCAACAAAATACTTACCCTCTTCCTTGAATAGACACTATAGTAGAAAAAGTGTTGTCATTCGGTTTCTTCACGAATATTGACCTCAAGTCAACGTACCATCAAGTACCCCTGCAGCACGGAGAGCGGCACTTTACAGCTTTCGAAGTGCTTGGACGTTTGCGTCATGTTATCCGCCTACCGTTCAGTTTTACAAATGCACCATCTGTTTTTCGACGTATAATTGATGACATTGTAGAGCGCAAGTCGTTACAAAGAACCTACGCTCAACTTGACAACATCCTAATGTGAAACATTACTAGAAGAGAAAAAAAGAAACCTACGTGGGTTTATGGCTTCGGTATTTAAGTATGGTTTCACTATAAATCGAGAAAAATTGATCATATTCGTCCAAAAAATTCATGGCTAAGATATTTGATTGAAAAGGGACAAATGCGACCGGATCTGGTCAGAATAAGGCTCTAACAGATTTAAAACAATCACAGAATGAAAAGGAGTTGAAAAGTATCATTGGGATGTTTGCTCATTATTCGAAGTGGGTGATGAATTTCTCTCACAAGATTCATTTGCTTCTATCGATGCGGAATTTTCCAATCGGCAATGAAGTTGTGTGCTCTTTCGAGATACACAAGAAGAAAATAGAAGATTCGGTGTTGGTTGCGATAGACGAAACCGACATCCTTACTTTAGAAATCGGCGCGTTCAACTATGTAATAGGAGCTGTCCTGTCGCAGAATACTCGTCCAGTTGCGTTTTATTCGCAGACGCTCAAAGGAAGCATGAAACATATTCCGCTGTAGAGAAAGAAGCTTTCGCGATCGTTTAAGTATGCAAAGTCTGGAAGCACTATATACTCGTTCGAAAATTCAGGCTACTCAAGGACCAAAAAAGCGTAGTGTATATATTCAATGAAGAACATCGCAGTCGCATTAAGAACGACAAAATGATTCGTTAACGCATCGAGCTATCGCCTTTCCATTACGAACTTGTCTACCGGCCAGGTCGATACAACGGCTTAGCTGACTCTTTTGCTCAATTACAAACATGTGTCCATACAAATGTTACAAAATTGAAGAGCTAGAAAAATTCCATCCTGCCATGAGCGTCTACTGCACTTGGAAAGAAATCGGAACTTACCATATTCAGTTAAAAATTTACGTTTGGTTTTGACAAATTGCAAAATTTGCGCACGACTGAAGCCTCGATACTACAAGCCATCTGGCCAAAGCGTACCAGTTTCTCGAACGATTGCCCATAGATTTTTAAGGACCTCTTTCATTGAATTCTCACAATCGATTCATCTTCGTTGCAATCGAAGAATTTTCACGATTTCCTATGGATTTTCCTTGCGCCGACATGACATCGGTTACAGTTATCAAATGCTTGGAAGAGATATTTTTCATTTTCAGAACTTCATCTTTCATCCACTCTGATAGAGATTCAAGTTTTACGTCAGACCACTTCACGACTTACTTGCATCGGCTAGGCGTCAGCATCAGTCATTCAACGCCATTCAACCTTACCGGCAATTCACACGTTGAACGATATAATAAAATTTTGTGGAAGTATATTCAGCTCGACATCGCAACAATGAAATTGCCAATTGAACACTGAGAGAATTCCTTGCCTAATGCATTGCACTCAACTTAATCCTTGTTGTGTACCAAAACAAATTGCACTCCTCACGAGCGCTTGTTCAAGTACGAAAGAAATATATTTCTGGAACAAGCATGCTAACGTGGATTAACACACCAGGCCCCGTAGTTCTCAAACAATATAATTACAAAGCAAATACACGCAACAAACCGAGTTAGTCGATCTGATTATGGCGAACCCGCTGTATGCTTATGTCAGATTTAGGCATAGCCATCATAGCAATGTTTCCACAAAGCATCTAGCTCCGTACCCGATAGACAATCGAGAGCATATAAAATAGCCTACATCGGCAGAATACTTGCAAGGGGAACAAGATTAAGGAGCACGACCTGATATCCTAACTGAGGACAGGTTAAACGATTCAACTGACAATATCTGTTTACCAGACGACATCTACGATCAATTGCGAAGGCACAATACCAACCAAACAATGCGAACGAACATAATGCCCTACCCCGATGCCCGGAGACCGCAAATACCAAGAGAAGAAGCAATCGACAACGCAAACCGCCATGTTACCTCGATGAGTACTTGGTCGGGGGATAATGACATGTGGTACTATCTGACGTGATCTCAATGTGTATCTTGTATGCTTTCAGATTTGTTGAATAAATCTAATGACATAAAAATATACCTTAAAATAAGTCTTGGTTGTTAAAACTCTTACATTTGAGATCTAAAGTAAATACAATTTCAGTTTCGCTCGCTTCGCTCGCGGAAAATCTTGTCCGCCAAGATTGTAAAACAATCAAACTACAATCTTCGACGACAACCAACGACAACTAACGACAACCATCCGCTTGACAATTATCGACAACCATCGACAACCAGCGACGACATCCGCTCGCTACTTACAACTACGACTTGCAGACTAACGGAGTTTAAACATTCTTGATTATAACTAACTAATTAACACTTGATTATGGCAAAGAGAAAGCCAACTAAAAATGTCGGCCAGCAACTCAAGTCCGTCAAGGAAGCTTACATCGAAAAGCAAATTGGATGCGACAACAAGAACTGCAATGTTTGGACTCACGTTGCCATTCCTTTCACTGACGAGGACAACGTTTTAAATCGGAATTTCCTCTGCGGCTTCTGTTGTGCTGCCCTCGTAGGTAAGCTAATGAAGAATGACCATTCAAACGGTGGAGACGTTCTGAACGCTAACAAAACAGATTTGTGCTCAATAAATAAACTTGATATCTCTCAGTCGACTCAGACCGCTGTTATAAATGGAACATCAACAAACGACAACATATCTTCCAATCTATCGTCGTCATCCGTTTGCTTACTAACTCCGTCATCTATGAAACCCGTCCTTGAAACTTCTCTCACACACACTCCTCCTTTAACTACGGATAAAACTTCCCATAATCTTCATCTTCCTAACAATGCAAACAGTAAAGGCCTTCATATCATCGTACCTCATTTTTCCTATTCATCCCCACATCTAAATACATCTCATACTTCTTTCTTCTCCTCACGTACTCCTTACTCGACCTCTACCGTATCACTTCTCAATAATTTACATCCTTCTGTCAAAATTATCTCCAGTAACATCTCCGTTCAACCTATTCAACAATCCACTTCTGTCACACATGCTCCAACCGTATCACCTATCAATAATTTACATCCTTCCGTCAAAATCATCTCCAGTAACATCTCCGATCAACCGATTCAACACTCCACTCCTGTCACACATGCTCCAAACTATCTTAAATCTTCACTTAGCACCCCTGTCATTCCCACGTTTATCTGCTCTTCTGCCTCTACTGCTACCAGGTCTTTCCGTCCACCACTACGTAATCGTTTTCCTTCGCGCGATCGATGCATTATCATATCTAATTTAAAGGTTTCCGAATCTGCTTTTCCTCAATGTCGCCTCGATGATGATGTATCTGCTTTCAGGTCTATCCTAGCAACCATTCTTCCTGATAATAATCCATCCCTCTTCAATAATATCGCTCCTGTATCTTTGATTCATTTAAACAAATCCAATAAATCCAATCATCTCAGTCCTCCACTCTTAAAAATTGTTTTCCGACATAGTTCACATGCATCCTTGGTACTTTCCCAACGTTTTAAACTTCTTACCACTTCGTCTACTAGTCGTATCTTTCCTGACCGCTCCCCTTCTGATATTGCCCAGCTCAATTTAGCTCGCATTGAGAAACATCGACGTGAAACAAACGGCGAGTCATCCTTATCTATACGTCAAATCAATGGAAATTTTCACGTTGTGCACACAAGGCCAAAAATTCGATGGCGTCCCATCTCTCCCCATTGTCTTCTTCGCTAGTCGATCTCGCTCCTAAGCATACTTTTCGTCTTAGTCTATTCAACACTCGCTCCATTCTTCATAAAGCTGATATGCTTCTCGATATCTGCGATCAATTATCTATCGATATTCTCTGCATTACCGAATCCTGGCACTCTGACTCCGACGATCTTGCTATTCGTCGTCTATGTCGCTCTGGTTGTTCTCTAGTTGAATCAGCTCGTCAAATTACATCTCATACATCTACTGCGTCTAACCATGGCGGTATTGTTGCCATTGCTCGTCACCCATTGTCTTTACGTAAAATCAACGTTAACATCCGTTACACCTCGTTCGAATTACTCATATGCAGATTATCAACGCCTTTCCCTCTAAAACTTGTGATTGTATACCGTCCAGGTTCAGTTGCCCCATCACGTATCTTCTTTAACGACCTTGCAGATCTAATGTCTCACTGTTCATTGTCTTATACTCCTTCTTTTGTTCTCGGTGACTTTAACATTCGTCTTGATCGCACGTCTGACTCTGACTCTATCACTTTAACTAACCTTTTTTCTGGTTTTAACTATATATTACTTTCAACAAGCCCAACTCATATTCTCGGCGGTGCTCTCGACATCATTGCTGTTCCTAAATGCTTCAATGACTATACCTCCTTGTCAATTACTGATCCTGGTTTGTCCGATCATTTCCTTGTCACTCTTACTCTTACTCGTCCCCATCCTCCTTCTCCGCATTTACCTTTATCTACACCAAGTCGACCCTGGAAGCTTCTCGATATCCCTGTTCTCTGCACAGCCTTACTCAATTCTTCACTCTTTTCACTTCCTCTTAACTATCTCTCTCCCAATGATCTCTGCATTCTGTTTGATTCTGAACTTACGTCGATCCTCAATTACCTTCTACCTAGTCGACTTCGACGTTCCCAGCGCTTGCGCCATGCTCCCTGGTTCGATTCTGACTGTAGTCTTTCTAGGCGTCGACTTCGTCACTCTTTTTGTGTGTATAATCGTTATCTTAAACTATCTCCCAACTCACTCCCTCCAAATCTCCGTGATTCCCACTTTTCTCTAAGCCGTTCACATCTCATTCTTATGCGAACTAATGGTACTATCTTTTGGCGAAATCAACTCGAGTCATCTTCCAACTCTAAATCTCATTGGAAAATCTTAAACTCAATTCTTTCACGATCATCTACTTCTTGTAATATAAATCCTGATGAATTTTTTTCTTATCTACAAACTAAGCTATCTAATTTACTTTCCCTACTACCCGTAGCCTCCTTGTACCCACTCTTCTCTTTAGATACTTCCCTCCCAGAACTATTACACCTTCTTCCCGTTTCGTCTGATGAAGTTTCTTCGGTTCTGCTGTCATTACCTAATAAAACCTTTCTTTCTGACCCAATTCCCACTCACTTGCTTAAAAATATCTGCTCCACTATCTTACCCTTCCTAACCACATTGTTCAACTCGTCCATCCGTAGCCGTACATTTCCTTCCATCTGGAAATGCGTAACTGTTCGTCCACTCATCAAAAAGCAATCTTTCGACTCTTCACTACCATCTTCGTACCGTCCTATTTCACTTCTCCCAACTCTCTCTAAACTCCTTGAGCGTCTCGTTCTTAACAAGTTAATATATATCTCTTTTCCACTAACTTATTTCCTCCATTCCAAGCCGCTTTTCGCTCTAATTACTCTACCGAAATTGCATGTCTTAAAGTTTATAACGACTTATTCATATCTCGCGATCATAAATTATGTAGTGTCATAGTTTCTCTTGATCTATCGTTTGCTTTTGACATCGTCGATCACTCGATTCTTCATTGACTTCTTCATGATTATGGCTTCTCTTTACCCACTGTAGCTTGGCTTTCTTCATATCTATCAAACCGTACTTTTCGCGTTTGTTCTAACTCTTTTCTTTCCCATCCTTCTTTCATTCCGTCCGGTGTTCAACCAGTCTCCGTATTAGGCCCTTTGCTTTTGTCTCATCGGATATTTGTCTTCTATTTCTCATACATTTGACTTCGATGTTATGCAATATGCTGATGACATTCTCATCTATGCTCATGCACATATTTATCGTATTAACGATCTTAGTGTCTCCGCTTCGGACTGTCTTGTCTCAATTTCCAATCATCTTTCTTCCCTTCGCCTTTCTCTAAATCCTGATAAATCCAAAATTATGTAGATCCTACCTCGACGCCTCGGCTTAGAACCTTTCTCCGTATCGTTAAATTCTACAATTCTTCCTATCGTTGACAATCTCGTTTTCTTAGGCTTTCATTTCGACAACCGACTTTCACTTAAACCTTTCGTTAGAGATAAAGTACGCTCATCTACCTTGATACTCCGCAACCTCCGTCAAGTTCGTAGATTGATCGATTTCCCTTCTTGTATGACTCTCATATCATCTCTCCTTTTTTAGACTCGATTATTGTCTTAGTCTATTTTCCAACTCACCTAAATCCACTCTTCTTCCCCGACAACGCATCGTCAACGCAGCTGTCCGAATTCTCCTCCGTCTTCGTCGTTTTGATCATACATCCTACCATCTTGCTTCTCTCTATTTGCCTACAATTTATTGTCGTGTTCAAATTCGTCTTCTTATCGTTGCTTTCCGCCTTGTAACTTTTCATACCCCTTCATTTCTCAACCTTCCTTTTCTTGATAATTCTCGTCTTGTGTATTGTGCTCTGCGTTCCCGTAATTCCCTTCTTTTACATGTCCCAATCTACTCTACCTCTTTTGGCTTCCGCTCCTTCGTTGTGGCTGCTCATCTCTTGTTGAATCAACTGCCTATTCATTTTCGCCAATCAACATCTATGCCGTACTTCAAACGCCAAATCCAATTCTTTTTCAACAATTAACTAATTACCTGTGACCTTTGATGTTCTTTTTTTGTTTGTTAGTGGTCATGTAAGCGTGCATTTTGCACGCATTTGCCACGTTAAATAAATTATTGTATTATTATATAATCGTCCACCAAATGGAAATCAAATTAGAACTAAAGATAAATATGTATGAATTTATCATAAATTAGAACTAAAGATAACTAATCCTACAATGTCTGAAACTTTTCCGTTTTTAGAAGATACTATATTTCAATATGCGAGGAAATTCTAAGCTTTACTTTTAATATGCACTAATATAGACGTTTACAAACTGGAAGCTAAGTGTGTATACCTACTCGGATCACCTTGTTAATGAAGTTTATCCAAGATCTCGTGTTCCCAGTACACGAGACCTTGTACATTTAAGCTTGCTAATTTATGTCAGCAAGTATAAATTATACGACAAAAAATAGCTAAATATATAGGACTATTAGGTATTCTTATAATCAACTGTTTGGCGTTGATTAACTGACACGCTATCGATTTCAATCTTGCCGTTTTAACATATAATCACTGGTTCTCTAGGTATTGTATACTTCAGAAAATTATAACTTTATCGAACCAGAATCCGAAATAACTCCGCTGATCAAATAAAACAGAGAGTAAAGAATACAGCGCATTCTATAAATTGTTCGCGCAGCTTTCAAATGGCTCGCGTACCTCATACATTGAAATCTGATACTGTCATTTCCACCAGGAAAAGTGGTCAAGTCTTATCTAAATATACTCTCCGACTAATCTCTCTGTTAAAATTATTTCAAAATTATTAAAATAATGATTTAGCTTTAAGCTTATTGAACATGTACTTCAGGATGATTAGTTTGCATATCGTTCTCGGCAATCGAAAAAATTTTTGCATCTATTATTGTATGAAATATACTCAAATGTTGACAAACATTTGAGTCTAGCTTAAGGTGGCAAACCTTTTTGAGATAAATGACAATATTTAATTTATTTTTTTGTGGAATACCAGTTCTTTATATTTTATAAGAATTATAAATATTTTAATACTTTAGTTCTTATATTTTATCAGATACTATTTATCTTATATTTTTATAAATACATGAGTTCAATTTTGGAATCTAGTCTCGTGATTCATAATCTAAATTGATCTTCTAAATGAACATCAGTTATACTAGGCCTTGTTTTAGTTTATGTAAGATGCGCAAAAGCAGATTTACAACAATAAGTACTTTTAAAACAAAATAGAATACTGTGTGCATTACTACTCAAACGTGAGAGTATTCAATGGCATCCCTCCATAGTTCAATAGGTTATTTTTTTTAACATCGAAAAAGCTTTGTTAATTTTTCCCTAATAATTCAAATAGTTCCGTATGAAACACATCTCACTCTTTTAAAATATTTACGAGATAATAAATACATTTTTGTTCTAAATAGTTGATAATGATCAATTATTGATTATTATTAGTAGTATACAACAGCCGATGAGCGGTGGCTCGTTTGGCTGGATCTCAATGTAAAAAAGTACAATGTCAGTAAAACAAAAAAATCCAAATCAGGTTCGACTTCCTATGAGAGCGATACACTGTTCAGCGCACGCCGAAATTCTCGGATGTTCCGGCATTCAATTGCAGATGACGGGAGTCTGTTCCAACTGTTTATTACTCGATCTCTGATATCCTGATAGTGTCGATGGACTTTTCTACGATGTTTGAGCGTTAGTCGATGTCCACGTAATTGCTCGGAGTTGCGTAGGCAAAACATGAAGTTGAGGGGATGAGTGGGCGATAAAATTGCCCTTCCGTACCAGCATAAGATCAGCTTTTACCAAACTTTCACAAACCGTTGAAACACCTAGGATTTCTAACTTCTGGTCAAACGGCAGGTCTTTGACAGTGGGAACAAGACGAGTAGCCGACCGGAGAATTGATTCGTAAGCCACAATGTTCTTGCACAGATGTGGATACGCTGCGGGAGATGCGTATAGCATTCGAGATTCGATGAGGGCCTTGTATATTATTCTGAAGCTACATGCCTCTAGTGATCCAAAAGATCGTCTAATGATGCCAATAGTACGACGGCAATTGGCCGAAACTTTATTTACGTGAGCGCTCATATCGAGCGTATTAAGCGTAGATACCCCTAAATCATCGATTTTATCTGTAGAATCAATCAACATGTTTTCAATTTTATAAGAGTAACGAATGTCTGGGGAGCCGATCCGCATATGTCTACATTTAGTCGCATTTATCATCAGCCCATTGGATATACACCATTTATTTATGGAATCCTGGTCTTTTTTAAGAGCGCTAACATCGGAATCATCAATGATTCGCATCCAGACCTTAAGATCATCTGCGTAGGTAACACATTCCAACATTAAGTTGTTTGTAATATCATTTACATATATATTAAAGAGAGTCGGACTAATGGCCGATCCCTGCGGGACGCCTGTCGTCATCATTGAGTAACCAGAAAGATAATGGCTTATGCGTACTGCAAACGAGCGGTTGCTTACGAATGATTGAATCTAGCGTGATAAAGAATTTTTGGAGCTGGATCAAAGAAAGAAGGAATCTTTTATTTGATATTTCGCTAACTGTTAGCATCTTCAGAATATTCTGGATTTCAGAAGATGAAAATTCTGAATGTTCTGAATTTTCTTTTATCCAGCTCTAACAATTTACATTTTTGTTTATTCCATTTGAGGAAAATATTCTTCAAAAATATAGGAATTAAAAAGAATTCTTAAAAAAAAGATATTTTTTGTGAAAGGTTTAAATTTTTAGTCACATTTCATATATGTGCTTGTTTTACTTTACATTGACGTACAAAACATAAACATCGAGGCAATTTCCATTATTCATTAATTTACGTATTTCTTGATTTTCGGTGTAAAATTCTAAAATTTGCAGCATTACTAAATTTAAGATCCTATTTAAAACTAGGCCTCTAAAAAGCCATCCAACTCTAGAATTGTATGTTAAATCAACGCTGTGCGCTTCATCGTCCGACGTCAAAATTACTTTAAACTGGCGATGGTGTATTGCACTGGCCTCAATAAGTAAACTATTTTAATCACTTAATCCAAAACATTACTTAGACTTGTAGACTGAACACAAATTTCGCAGATGTTAAATATAATGACACAGATTTTCTAAGCTTAAAACTTGCTTTTAAAGCAACTAAACTCTCTCGTTTACCTCTCATAAAAGAATCCCCATCAGTACAGACACTTATAATTATATATATTTAAAGTGGCAAATGCGGGTCAACTGCACGCTTACAAGTCCACTAACTAAAAAACACATCAAACGTCATCTAGATAAATTTATTAAATTGTTTAAATGAGAATGGATTTGGCGTTTGAAACATGGCATTGAGGTTGATTGACGTATATGAATGGGCAGATGATTCCACAAGAGAGGAGCAGCCACAAGGAAGTAGCGGAAGCCAAAAGATGTAAAGTAGTTTGGGACATGTAAACGTAGAGAATTACGGGAACGCAAAGAACAGTAATCAGGACGAGAATTGTCGAGAAAAGGAAGGTTGAGAAATAAAGGAGTAGGAAAAGTTACAATGCGGAAAACAATAAGACGAATTTGATCACGACAATAAATGGTAGGCAAATCGAGAGAAGCAAGATGGTGGAATGTATGGTCAAAACGACGAAGACGGAAGAGAATTCGGACGGCTGCGTTGACGATGCGTTGTAGGGGAAGAAGAGTGGATTTAGGTGAGTTGGAAAATATACTAAGACAGTAATCAAGTCTTGAGAAAAGGAGAGAAGATATGATAGTCATACAAGAAGGGAAATCGATCAATTTACGAATTTGATGGAGGTTTGCGGAGAATCAATGTATATGTGTGTACTTTATCTCTAACGAAAGGTTTAAGTGAAAGTCGGTTGTCGAAATGGAAGCCTAAGAAAACGAGATTGTCAACGATAGGAAGAATTGTAGAATTTAACGATACGGAGAAAGGTTCTAAGCCGAGGCGTCGAGGTAGGATCTACATAATTTTGGATTTATCAGGATTTAGAGAAAGGCGAAGGGAAGAAAGATGATTGGAAATTGAGACAAGACAGTCGGAAGCAGAAACACTAAGATCGTGAATACGATAAACAGGTGCATGAGCATAGATGAGAATGTCATCAGCATATTGCATAACATCGAAGTCAAATGTATGAGAAATAGAAGACAAATATCCGAGGAGACAAAAGCAAAGGGCCTAATACGGAGCCTGGTTGAACACCGGACGGGATGAAAGAAGGATGGGAAAGAAAAGAGTTAGAACAAACGCGAAAAGTACGGTTTGATAGATATGAAGAAAGCCAAGCTACAGTGGGTAAAGAGAAGCCATAATCATGAAGAAGACAATGAAGAATCGAGTGATCGACGATGTCAAAAGCAGATGAGAGATCAAGAGAAACTATGACACTACATAATTTTTGATCGCGCGAGATGAGTAAGTCGTTATAAACTTTAAGACATGCAATTTCGGTAGAGTGATTACAGCGAAAAGCAGCTTGCAAGGGAAGAAACAAGTGGGAGGAAAATAGGTATGCATTAATTTGATTGAGAACAAGGCGCTCAAGGAGTTTTGAGAGGGTTGGGAGAAGTGAGATAGCACGGTACGAAGATGGTAATGAAGGGTCAAGAGATTGCTTTTTGAGGCGAGGGCGAACATTGGCGCATTTCTAGTTGGTAGGAAATGTGCGGTTGCTTATATACAAGCTGAACAAAGTGGTTAAGAAGGGGGAGATATATGAGCAGATATTTTTAAGCAAGTGGGTGGGAATTTGGTCAGTAGGAGAGGTTTTGCTAGGTAATGACAGAAGAACCGAAGAAACTTCGTCAGACGAAACGGGAAAAGTGGAATAGCTCTGGAAGGGAAGTATTTAAATAGATGAGAGGATACAAAGGGCATATGGGTAGAACGGAAATTAAATTAGATAGCTTAGATTGCAGATAAGAAGAAAATTCATCAGCATTTATGTTGCAAGGGCTAGATGACCGTGAGAGAATTGAGTTTAAGATTTTCCAATTATATTTAGAATTGGAAGATGACTCGAGTTGATTTCGCCAAAAGAGCACTATTAGTTCGCATAAGAATGAGATGAGAACAGCGTAGAGAAAGAGGGGAAGCACGGAGATTTGGAGTGAGTAAGTGATGTGACATGAAGACCATTATTCGTTACATTAACCATGTCACATTAACCTATTTATTATATTCTGTTTTTTTTGTAGATTGTTCAAATAAAGCTGCATAAATCGCTTTCAGTTCAATTTATTTGAACAATTGTGATCTATGGACCGAATTCTCAAGCCCGAAACACTCGTCGCAGATCCTAATGATCCACAATCGCCTATGATATGGATGCATTGGAAACAACGGTTCACTCACTTCCTACAGTCCATAGTTGATATCACAGATGACAATAAGATCCATATACTCGTGAATCACATTTCACCATCTCTTTATCAGCACATTTCAAATGTCGACGATTACAAAACAGCAATTCAAACCCTTGACAGCTTGTTCGTCAAACCGAAAAACGAAGTTTTTGCTCGATTCAAACTGAGTTCATGCAAACAATCAGATTCGCAGTCTATCGACCAATTCATCCAAGCGTTAAATACGTTTAGTAAGGACTGCGAATTTGCAGCGGTGTCCGCAATAGATCACAGAAATTTATTTGTGCTTGATGCCTTTATTGCTGGAATTCGCAGTACCTTTATTAGACAAAGGTTACTAGAGTCTACTCCATTGAGCATGGATCAAGCTTTCACAAAAGCCCGAGCACTCGAAATGGCTCAAATACAAGCGGAACAATACACAAATCAAGAAAATTCGATTGCAGCCGTTCGAGATTTGGCTGAACCGGGTTTCGATTCTAACAATTCCAATGCATCTAATGCGAAAAATGAATATATTGCCAGATTGAATCACAATTGCTTTTTCTGTGGACAATCAAATCATGCCCGTTCAAGGTGTCCGGCTCGAAATTCGATTTGTCGATCATGTGGCAAAATAGGACATTACGCAGCTGTATGTAAGTCAAAACATCGCCCCAAAGTATACAACAGTGCATTAACACACGATATTATGAACCCCAATCCAGATCATTTTCCAAGCTTGTCCACCATCATTTCATCATCGGTCCACTCTGAATTAAGAAAGACAACGGTACGGGTAATATTAAATGGCCATTAAGTAGATGCACTCATTAACACAGGAAGCTCCGAAAACTTTGTTAGCGATAATATTGTCGAACAATACCAATTTAAAAGGAGTCCGTATAAAAATGTCGTTACTATGGCCACATCATCTTGTACTTCCAAGATTCACCATTGTATGTATGGGCAAGTATCGCTAAACGGATTAACGGATAAAAACGTCCGCCTTCTATGTCTACCGAATCTTTGTTCAGATATCATACTGGGTCATCCGTATCTTTCACATCACGAATCTCTAACAATCAATTTCAGTGGCAGCAAGGCCCCGATTGTTATCGTGTCGATAAAATCAATCAATATAGTGTCCATCGCTGTTTTCATCCTTGGATAGGTCATGTAAGCCAATAGCAATCAAATCTCGCCGATATTCCCATGATCATTCTCAATTCTGTTTTCATCCTTGGATAGGTCATGTAAGCCAATAGCAATCAAATCTCGCCGATATTCCCATGATCATTCTCAATTCATTCGCTCTGAAATCATGCGTCTACTCAAGGACGGGGTAATAGAACATAGCCAGTCCCCCTGGCGTGCGCAGGTAGTGGTTGCTGAACATTTGGAAAAGAAACGCTTAGTAATTGATTACTCAATGACAGTTAATAGATTTACACACCAAGATGCATACCCACTACCACGCATTGATCAGATTATTGAAAATATTTCGAAATTTGCGATATTCAGCAAACTAGACATGAAGGCAGCCTACCATCAATTGGTTCTTAGAGATGATGAACGAAAGTTTACCGCCTTCGAAGCCAACGGCCAACTGTTCCAATTTATACGCATTCCATTTGGACTCACCAACGCCCCAGCAGTGTTTCAACGTACTATGGATAAAATTATCAACCAAGAGAAGTTGAAAGGAGTATTTGCATATCTCGATGATATGATAATATGCGGACATACTCGTGCAGACCACGATGATAATCTGGACAAGCTCAAGCGTGTAATTGCCAAATACAATATATCTCTTAATTCCGATAAATGCATTTACGATGTCGATAGCGTAAATGTCCTAGGAGTTCTTATTTCGAAGTGGCGAATCCGACCTGACCCACAACGGACAAGATGTCTTCTCGAAATGGAGCCACCTGCAACACAAGCCGAATTGAAGCGATTACTTGGATTATTCGCTTATTAGTCAAAATGGATATCAAAGTTTTCTGAAAAGGTAAGACCTTTATTAGACGTCAACATTTTTCCCTTGACTGAAGAACAAATTAAAGTATTTGATTCTATCCGCAAGGATATAGCAGACTCGGTCCTAGCAACAATCAGAGATGACTCGACATTGATGGTCGAAACTGATGTTTCATGTCACACTGTCGCAGCTGTTCTGTCACAGGACGGGAAACCTGTTGCCTTTATGTCTAAGACTTTACACGGCAGTGCGAAAAATTATTCAGCTGTAGAGAAGGAAGCTCTAGCCATAGTTGAAGCGCTAAAAGAATGGCGGCATTTCCTTATTGGTCGACACTTTCAATTGTTAACAGACCATAAAAGTGTAGCATATATATTCGATACTTTTTCCAAAAGTTCGATAAAAAACGAAAAAATGATTCGATGGAGGGTCGAGCTTGCTCCGTTTCGATTTGATGTCAGTTACCGTCATGGAATCCGTAATGTCTCAGCTGATGTCTTTTCTCGAATAAACTGCTCTGCTGTTGCTGGTCCTACGAGATTGCGTGAGGTTCACGAGTCATTGTGTCACCCCGGTGTAACGCGACTATACCATTACGTTCGAAACAGGAATCTGCCATTTTCAGTAGAAGATGTTAGAAGCATAATTAAAGATTGCAAAACTTGTTCGCTACTTAAGCCGAGATATTACAAACCACAAAATTCTCATTTGATAAAGGCGATCATGCCTTTCGAGCGAATTTCGATGGATTTTAAAGGTCCACTGCCAACAAATTCGCGTAATCGGTATTTATTGATGATAGACGAATATTCGAGATACCCATTTGGGTTTGCGCGTCCCGATACATCAACCTCTACAATAATAAAATGTCTTGATCAGTTATTTTATCTATTCGGACTGCCATCATATGTTCATTCCGACCGCGGATCAGGCTTTATCTCAAAAGAACTCAAAAGCTACCTCACAAACCTCAATGTTGCCATTAGTCACAGCAGTCCGTACAATTCTACAGGGAATGGACAAAACGAGAAATATAATGGCATAGTATGGAAAGCTATCGAACTAGACCTCAAAACAAGGAACATACATATATCGGAGTGGGAAAGATCGTTACCACGTGCATTGAACGCAATCAGATCCTTGCTTTGTACTGAAACTAATGCAACACCACATGATCGTCTTTTTTCATTCCAACGACGAACACCGTCTGGTCAGTCATTACCTGAATGGTTGCACAAAGATGAATCAGTGGTATTACAAAGGCATCCGAGAGTGAGCAAATATGACCCGTCAACCGAAGTTGTAGAGATTATCGACATCGACCCACATTATGCTAAAGTCGGACACAGTGACGGTAAGGAGATCACTGTTTCGATCAAGCATCTCTCACGTTATCCTAAAGAGAAAGGAAACACGGACCAAGACAAAGAAAATTACGAAGGCAGTGAGCGAATAGGAGATAGCATCGACAGTGTACATGAACGTTCTGAAAATGATTCACCTGAACACATAAATAAAGATCACAACAACGACTCAACTGACTTAAAGAATGAACAACAATGTATCGACCAATGTCATTCAAGCATCGAACCGATACCCAGCCTAATCTTCCGACGTTCAGGACGAACTCGACGTCAACCTACATATCTAAGCGATTATGTGGTGGAGGAGAATGATGTGACATGAAGAACATTAATCTTTACATTAACCATGTCAATTAACCTATTTATTATATTCTGTTTGTTTGTAGATTGTTCAAATAAAGCTGCATAAATCGCTTTCAGTTCAGTGAGGTTGGAGAACGTTTAAGAAAGCTATTAAGCACATGAAAAGAGTGACTAAGTCGACGCTTAAAAAGACTACAGTCTGAATCGAACCAAGCATGGCGGGACCGCTGAAAACGTCGTGGTTGAATAGGCAGAAGGCTATTAAGCATGTTCGTAAGTTCATAATCAAACAGAATGAAGAGATCATCGGAAGAGAGATAGCAAAGAGGAAGTGAAAAGAGTGAAGAATTGAGTAAGGCTGTGCAGAGAATAGGGATATCGAGAAGCTTCCAGGGTCGAATTGGTGTGGATAAGGGTCGAGGCGGAGGAGGATGGGACGAGTAAGAGTGACAAGGAAATAATCGGGCAAACCAGGATCAGTAATTGACAAGGATATATAGTTATTGAAGTTAGTGATGTCGAGAGCACCGCCGAGAATATGTGACGGGCTTGTTGAAAGTAATTTATAGTTAAAATCAGAAAACGATTAGTTAAAGTGATAGAGGCAGAGTCAGCAGGGCGACCAAGACGAATGTTAAAGTCACCGAGAACAAAAGAAAGAGATGGAATGTAGACTGGGTTGTGAGAGTGCAGCGTGGACACTTTGGTCTAAAGAAATGACATATTATCATGGTGATTGATGTTGCAAGACGAAGAGGATCGAAAAAGGATCGAGTTAAAAGTATGCAGCTTCGGCTATTGTCGAACCTTGATTAAAACATTCATAATCCCTTTAATTTTCTTCCACATATCATATTTGTGCTTTGTTTTACCGTGCAAAGTGATATTTATACTGTTTTGCTTTGGTATAATTTGTCCTTTATAGAGACTGTAATAGACTGATTGCCTTATTCCTTATTATATTCTCTATTTTCTTTAGATAATTTCCTTTATTACATACTGTTCATAAGGAATAAAAATTCATTTCTTTAAAATAAGAATTTATCTAAAAATAATATTTTATTTAATAGGAAACAAAACCGGTTAAACTGCAAAATGCATTATAAAACCTTAAAACCATCTCAACATAAAAAATACCTTATGGATTAATAAATGAAATTTTAAATAGTTGATACTGATCCATTATTGATAAATAATTATTGGAGCTAGATCAAAAGAAAGAAGAAATTATTTTTTATATTTCGCTAACTAATCTTAGCATCTTCAGAAAATTGGAACTTTCTGAAGATGAATTTTCTGGAAGGAATTTTCTGAAGATGCTAACACTAGTTAGCGAAATATCAAAAATAATTTATTCTTTCCTTTGATCCAGCTCCAATAATTATTAATAAATGAAATAATGATTTTTACGTATTGAAATTTATAATTACTCTCAAGGGCCGCTTAAAAGGTCTCGAAGGCCGCCCCAAATGTTTCTAAGGCTACATGATTTTAAGGCAGCAAATTTCCCAACCTTGCTAGATGATTCAAATCGACCTACGCAAATCATTCAATCGTGATAATCACTAATCGTTTGTCAAAAAACTGATCAAATAAAGATTACCATCTTGGCAAATTGCTCGGTAAAGAATTTTTTATTTTGTATTTTAATAATAATGTATTATGCATAAGATATTGTATTTATAAAAATATCACATATAAAAAATCACATAAAAAATATACAAAACAAATCGTAAAGCACACTATACGGGTCCGAGGTTCGCAAAGCTTGTAGACAGTTTATAACCGTCTCCCTAAGTTTAATATAATATATAACTGTAATATAATATAAAATGTGTTAAGCATTATTTTGTTTGACCTATGATCAGAATAACGCTACACCAGACAATAAGTGTCTCAAAGTTTCATTTTTGCTCTATTGTTGTTCGACATATACGTAAATGACTTCAAAATTGCAAATGATCTATCACAATTCCAAATATACATTAGTATATTAGTTCTCATAGTATCGGATAACCACTGAATGGTGAGATTACAACTTGCTAAAGTAGACGATTTCTAATCGGATAACTGCTAATAAAATATTTATTTTGTGATAAGAATTTGATTCAAATTCTTATCACAAATTTGATTCCTTCACTCTCGAAGAATAAAAAATAGTCCAGCTCTACCATTTGTTAAACGGTCAATCAATAATCAATAAAATCACGATACGATACTTGGTCTATTACTTGGTCTATACTTGGTTAATTCCCGCAGATTAATCATTTGCATGTGGCCTTAAACAATTACTCTTCAAGACTATAACTTTTTAAACGTTTAAAATGCATTGGACTGAACAATGTAAAATACCCAGACAATATAATTACATATTGTATAGCATACAATATGATTATTCCATATTTGTCATTTGTAGCTGAATAACGTCCATGTCATTAAGTTATTAAGATTAAAGAGATCAAGTTGAAACTGGCTTCTTTGTAATGTACATTACGCGCTCGGATGGGTGAAATTTCAAATAAAGCTCAATGAATATATAGTTCAAGCGTATATTCATCAACAACATTTCAAATGTTCACATACGTCAACAATCAAGATACTTAATTTCGTCTGCTCGAACAAATCATCTTACAGTAGTTTGTTTATAGCCTCATTCAGATATCTTGCCGTTTTAAAAGATTCTTTAATTTTTAAATTATTAGACTGTTTACACTCATTCACTGTAATTACAATTGATTTTTAGAAATATATCCATCCTGATCTGTATTTAAATTTTTAAATATCCAGGAACTATCAGGTATAGTTGAATACAACAAGAAAAATCATTTTGATATTTCGCTAGTAACTACTATTATCTTCGGAAAATTGTTTCTAAAAATAATTTTCTGAAGATAATAATAGTGAGATAAATGTTGTATGAATTATCCTTATTTGACCTTTTTGTAGATTGTTCAAAAGTCTCTTTGGCGAAGTTTAGTTTGTTCATTACCATTTATTAAACAATTGTATACGAATAGAAAAGTTTCTCAAACCCGAAATGCTCACAATCACGCCTGACAATCAGAATGCTACCGTCAATTGGAGGCATTGGAAACAAAGAATATCTTAATTTTTATCATTAATACTGGACATCACTGACGCTCATAAACTCCTTAACGAATGCAAAACGTTCGAATAAGTGCTCGTCAAACTGGAAACATTAGTTGTGAAACCGAAGAACGTTATTTTCAATCGACATCTTTTATCCTCAACAAAGCAAAACCTGGAACAAAATATCAACCAGTTTTTTCAAACTCTCCTGCAAATCGGAAAAATTGCGAAATTAAAGCCTTATCCGCAGACGATTTAAACATTTAAAGTTGATTTAAATGTTAGCAATAAAGTTTAGTTAGGCCAGCGACTGTAAAATATATTTGTAAAATATCAACAATTATCTACAATAGTAGATATATTTTTATCATACAGGCTTATCAATGGATTTATAATTTATGGCGCCATCACAAACGCAGACCATCAAGTCAACTATCGATATTTTTAAGTTCAAGGTTTTATAAATTGTCAGATTACTAATTTTTACATAATAGATAAGATTAAATAATATTAAAAACATTAATAAATAAAATAATTTAATATCACCAATTAATTATAATTAATATTAAAAATATAAATATTATTTTAATATTAGATTATATTAAAATAATAATTTAACATTTAATAATTATACAATCTCAATATATAATATTATCGACATGTAATATTAAATTTTCCAAGATAAAACTGTTATCTTAGCTATTAAATGTGCCGGTGTGGATTCAAATTAGATTATTCGTAGGATAGCAGGGAAACTAGCTTCATTTTTGCAATAGTTCCTAAATAGATTGTACATCTACCTGAAGGTGTTTGTTGATCTGACATAGTCATTGCAGCGCCATTTTGTCTACGAGGATACCGAAGGAATCAATCAGATACATGAAGTTACCGTATCTTGTAAATTTAGATTATTGAGTGTTCTGTATTAAACTTTACTATTAAAAAATAATAATGTTTAAAAATATTAAAAATATCCATTTAATAATCTAAAATAAAAATTAATTATTTAACAACAACAATTTATTTAAAGTGGCCAATGCGTTCCAACTGCATGTTTACAAGTACACTAGCTAACAAGAAACACAGCAAAAGTCACTTATTAATTAGTTAATTGTTAAAATGGAATTGGATTTGGCGTTTGAAGCACGTCATTGATTTTGATTGGCGGATATAAATGGGCAGATGATTTCATAAGAGAGGAGCAGTCACAAGGAAGTAGCGGAAGCCAAAAGATGTAGAGTAGTTTGGGACATGTAAACGTAGAGAATTACGGGAACGCAAAGAACAGTAATCAGGACGAGAATTGTCGAGAAAAGGAAGGTTGAGAAATAAAGGAGTAGAAAAGTTACAAGGCGGAAAGCAATGAGACGAATTTGATCACGACAATAAATGGTAGGCAAATCGAGAGAAACAAGATGGTGGGATGTATGGTCAAAACGACGAAGACGGAAGAGAATTCGGACGGCTGCGTTTACGATGCGTTGTAGTTGAAGAAGAGTGGATTTAGGTGAGTTGGAAAATATACTAAGACAGTAATAGTCTCGAGAAAAGTAGAGAAGATATGATAGTAATACAAGAAGGGAAATCTATCAATTTACGAATTTGACGGAGGTTTGCGGAGAATCAATGTATATGTGTGTACTTTATCTTTAACATAAGGTTTAAGTGAAAATCTGTTGTCGAAATGGAAGCCTAAGAAAACGAGATTGTCAACGATAGGAAGAATTGTAGAATTTAACGATACGGAGAAAGGTTCTAAGCCGAGGCGTCGAGGTAGGATCTACATAATTTTGGATTTATCAGGATTTAGAGAAAGGCAAATGGAAGAAAGATGATTGGAAATTGAGACAATACAGCTGGAAACAAAATTCTTTGCATACAATAATATGCTATGATGCTGAACAACAATTTCATTTGCAAAATATCTCGCCAATATCTTTTGTTCTTTTAAATATTCCTAATGTCGACAGATTTGTTCTGTCGAAATATTGAAAATATATTATATTTTTATATAACATGCTGTAATGCTTGGATTATCTATATATAATCTAGCTAGTCGTTAAGAAATTGTACGAAACTTTCCTTTGAATTTATAAACTCCTTACTGATATAGCACTTCTCAAAATATATTTCCACAACAGGACATTATCTGTGAAATGCAAGAGTGTTATACTGCTCTATGCTTCAATCCTAAACACGTGACTGCAAACTGGTGTACGAATATCGTCACGAACAAGTTGTTGCACTATCCAAATATATGAAATGTAAGGATGTTATACTGTTCTATGCTTTAATCCTAAGCATGCGTCTGTAAGTTAGTATACGAATATCATCACAAACCAGTTGAAACACTGTCCAAACACCAACATCATCATGCTAATCCACTGAGTAATACCGGCGGCGTAGAAAATATTAAGTTCCGGATCGTAGGAAATCCAGTTCCAGGTTGTAGAAAATCTCAATTTCCAGTAAATTTCACGTTTCAGAACGTAGAAAGTTGCAAGTTCCAGATCGTAAAAATTTAAAGTTTCAGATCGTTAGCTCTGCTCACCAATCTTTACTTTCTTGTGTTGATTAGCGTTATTTTATCTAAACTCTACAATTATGGTTTCTACAAGCATAATTAGGTAAAAATGCGTAAAGCATGTAAATGCGTGAAATCAGGCGAATCGTATTTGAATATCTCCCAGTAAGCAAATTCTCAAACGTAGATCAATTCGATTCGGGTAATGCTACGAACATCAATGTCATGCAGATAAATAAATATATAAACTGATCAAAGGAGAGAGTGAATTGCTTACTTGCAGACATCATATATTAATTCCCGTGCTTTCGTCCTTCTAGTATTGACTCGTATACTGGTTTCCGTAGTAAAGGTGAACCGTATCTGTCGCGTTCGATAACTTCTCGGGTTTGATCACTTTTGAGCTGACAAAATTCTTTATCGTTTTGTCTATAATACATGCTAGATAATTGCTATTTGTGAAGAGCTGTTTTTTGCGTTTTATTTCTTGATTGAATGTTTGCCAGTCTGAGCTCAATTTATATGCACGACATATCATGCCTTGTAAAGCGCTTATTTTGTATTGATAAGGGCGGACTCTACACTAGTTGATGTACGTGCCATCATGTGTGCTCTTCATGTACATTTTGTGCCTTAGCTTCGTGTCTTGCCGTTCCAGTTCTACATCAAGAAAGGCTAATTTTGAATTCGTCTCAAATTGAATTGTTATTTCTAGTCCTAATTGTAACTCTATTGTCTCACGAAATTTATTAGCTTGCTCTCTATCTTTGACGCAAAAAAATGTGTCATATATATACGGTGTGCATATTGCTGGCTTTAGGTGAGGTTCTTTGGCGAACAACATTCTCTCCACATGCCTCATATAAAAGTTGGCGACAGTTGGTCCGAGGACACATCCCATCGAGACGCCGTGAATATGTCTATATAGCGTTTTCTTATCGTAAAACTCGAAAACGGACTTATTTAAAAACGTTTTTAGCAATTGTCGCATGTGTATTTCCCTTATATTGGGGATGCTTAATCCTCTTTGTAAAGTATCACTATAGATATACTCAACTATAATTTCAATGTAATTATCAACTGGCGCATTGGTAAATAGATTTTTAACATCGAGCGAAACCATTATCCCATGCGCTTGGCTACATTTTATCATATCGACAAATTCGAAGCTAGACTTGCATTCATATGTGTTTGGTAGAAAAGGCTCAATGTTTTTGAAATGTCAAAAACATTCATACTCCGTCTCTCCGTGATTCCTATCTTGCTATTCGCCGGTCTAATCTAAACCTACTACATACCAAATGCTACTTCTTCTGGCAGCATAAAAGCATCACTTCATTCAACTATAAGACTCTCTGGCATACTTTTAACTCAATCCTTTCTCGCTCCTCATCGTCTTGCAACATCAATCCCCATGACTATTCGTCATTTCTAGAGACCAAAAAATCAACGTTGCTCTCTCACAACCCCGTCTCAATTCCAACTCATGGAAACTCGCCTCGCTTCATACTCCCGGAATTCTTTCATATTCTCCCTGTATCACCTGACGAAGTATCATCTGTCCTCATGTCCTTGCCCAACAAAACTTCACCTGCCGATCCCTTGCCTACCCCCATACTTAAATTCATACGCTTATCAATATCCCATTTCCTCACCACCTTGTTTACTCGTTCATCCACAGTCGTATCTTTCCATCACATTGGAAATCCGCCATCGTTAGGCCCCTCCTTAATAAACAATCGACCGACCCTCCCTTCTAGCTATAGCCCCATTTCACTCATACCTACTATTTTCAAGCTCTTAGAACGCCTTATCTTAATACAAATCAACGTTTATCTCTTTTCATCTAATCTGGACCCTCCTTTTCAATCCGCTTTCCGCTCTAATCACTCCACAAAAATCGCATTCATGAAAGTTTACAACGACCTACACATTTCTCGTGATAAGGCTATAAATAGTGTTTTCATTTACCTCGACTTCTCATCCGCCTTCGACATCGTCGACTACTCCATCCTCCTTTCTCGCCTTCGTTATGATTACGGATTTTATTCCTTCTCCGTAGCATGGTTTGCCTCATATCTATCCGACCGTTCTTTTCGAGTATGTTCAAATTCATCATCATCTACTCTCATCCCTATTTTCTGCGGAGTCCCACAAGGTTCATTCATAGGACCCCTGATTTTCTTTCTTCTACTCGGCGATCTCTCTCCGTTTGTCAAACCTTACTTTTTTAAAGTAATGCAATACGCCAATGACATCCTCAAATATGTCATTTACCCGCCCATCGCATACACAATATCGGAATTTCTGCCACCGAACTGTCTTTCTTCTTTCTAAAAACGTCTCTCCCATCTTCATCACGTTCTAAACCCAGACAAGTCCAAAATAATGTAGATCCTCCCCCGCCAACCTAACATTTCTCCTCCCCCTGTATCTTTTGCCTCATCAATCATTCCCATAGTCTACAATCTCACTTTCTTAGGATTCCATTTCGATGATCACCTTTCCCTTAAAACTCTTCGTCTGCGACAAGGTCCGCTCGTCTAACTTAATTCTCCGTGACATCCGCCGTATTCGCATCCTTATCGACTTCCGTTCCTGTATGTCTCTTCTTTCATGGCTTATTTCCCTAAAATCGTTTACTGCCTCAGCATTTTCGTCAATTCTCCAAAATCCATTATTCTACTCCTACAACGCATCATCAATTCTGCCGTTCGAGTGCTCATACGTCTTCGTCGCTTTGACCACACATCCACATATCTTGCCCAACTCTTTTGGCCCACCATCCACATCCGCATCAATCTCCGCCTTCTCGTAACTTTTCGTATCATCGCTGTCGGCTCCCTATCGTTCATCAACCTTTCTTTCATTGACGACACTCGTTCCACCTCGCTATCGCTGCGTTCCCGCCATACCCTCTTACTACACGTTCCCAATTACTCCAATAACTACGGTCTCCGATCTTTCCTCATCGCCGCCCCACTCACCTGGAATCAACTCCCTCTCGACGTCCGCCGCGCTTCCTCCTTTATCACATTCAAACAACTCCTCCGTTCACACCTTATCGACACATGATTTACATTTTTGTTTTGTTGTGATCATGTAAGCGTGCGCTGACACGCATTTACCACGTTAAAATAAATCTTTTTTAATTGTCGAATATTCAATCCCACTCCGACAAAGCTCAAGACACTTTCAAAAATTCTACACCTTCCTAATCTCTCTGTTTCCTTCAGACAGGCCCTCTTGAATGAATACTGCAGCTCTAGATATAGACTCCAGCAGAGTAGAGATAGGACGAGCATTGTCGCTTTAATCCTTCCCAGTATTCCTTTTGGAAGATTTTCAAGAAGTTTGTCTGCTGGACGAAGATATCATTGCGTTAGATTGACCAAGTGTTGGATGAGTCACTATCACAATACAATTATGGAGCCACCCAATCTCACTAACCAATCCCACATTGGAGTGACTTCAGCATTAGAGATTTATCTGTTACAGAATGTCATAAATTCCTGCAGTCACTACTGGGTATTTCCAACACCCGCTCTCCACTCACAAGTTTGCATCTGACAGCTTTTGACAGACAGTCAGAGAAAGAAGGTGGCCATTACAATGCTTTTAGCCTCCCTTCCGATCTTACATGCAATATTAGCCGTAGATTGTTTAAAGGAAAAGTAGTCTATTGTACTAAAGATCTGTGGCCCATTTCGATTCACAACTCTCTAATCTCAATCTACGACAAAGCGTTGACTCGTAGAATCCACGACCATCTAAGTAGGCGGAAGTTAATCCCACCAGATTTTTATGGCTTTGTGGAAGGTCGCGGTCGCTCTGTCTATTCAGCGATTGGTACAGTGCATCAATTTTGTCAAGAAAATAGTCATCAGCTTGCTACAACAAGCTGATGACAAACATTTAAGTCTTTCTTGACTTTTCTGCTGCATTCGACCGCATCTCCATTCCTTTTGTTATCTGTTCTCTCAGTTCGCTCGGGTTGCCAGCGAGAATTGTTAACAAAGTGGAGATATTGCTGTACACCAAACGATTTTTTTAAGGATGACCTTAATGCACGCCAATTCAACCTTATTACTGGTGCGCCCTAAGGCTCCCTAATTTCTCATACCTTATATCTTGCTCCATATATTGTTCTATGTAAACCTTTTAATCGTGATCAACATATAGTGGTATTCGCTGATGATACCACAACCTTGTTTTCTGTACGCAGGTGCAAAAATGCAGTCTCGGACATTAGGCGTTTCTTCTTGAGATTAAAAGATCAGTTACCCCTTTCAATCTTATTCTCAAATCATCAAAATCGCATGTGGTCGTCTCTCATGACCCCCTGCTACAGAGAAAAAGCTAAAAAGACAAGCAATATTTTCTCTCTTCTTCATTTTAAACAATCAACCCCTCCCAATCTTTACACATCGAGTAAGATACCTGGGATTTACGATTACTGTTAAATGGTCGTCCAGAATATGGTTAAATATATTCAAGAGTATCCTGAAGAGAGCTAGATAAGCCCTGAAACGGGATCAACATCTGTCATCAAGAGGGAGTGATCAAATGCCCCTTAGGTGCACTTGACCAATCCGGGATTAGTCTTATTTTCTAGTGGACGTCCCCCAGCGCAAAGACTGAGTTTTCTGAAGCTCCTCATATCTAGAATAACTACCACAGTACGCCTTGATTGGACACTCAGGTGTGTGAGATACCCTGTTTGGTTTAGTCGGAAGATGGCGTGTTGGTGTTTGCTGGTGTGTCCCGATCCCACTGGAATAGTGAAAACTAACTGAAGGATGCAACGATTTCGATAACTATATGCTGCGTTTTCCATATGATGATTATGTTTTTACTTCCAATTTTGAACTTACTGTATTTCTATATATTATGTATTTTATTTTGCTATAAATTTGTATTTTATTATGTATATATTATGTATTTTATTTTTTTGAAAATCTTTATTATTATAATAAATTAAAATTAGTATAAAAATTAAACTAAAATTATAGAATTGGTAAAATATTATTGTCATTATTAATATTTAACTTTAATAAAATTTTCACAAAGTGATGGCTTTTTATTTTACATTAAAAAAACGATTAAAACGATTCTGTTTTTATAAAAATCGTGCTTATAAACATATCGAATAAAACTACCTGTTTATAAAATGATTTTTATACGCAGCCACTCTAGGTAGCATTTATTAATATTAACATATTGAATGAGAGTCAAGTCTGACTGATACTTGCATTTATACAGACAAATATTCCTTAGTCATGTGGATAAAGTTCTACCTGCCAAATAAGTCCCAATTTCGCAGCCCTTACAAGTGAAACTGCAATATATTAAAGAAATATTGCTAACTGCTGACCGTGTAGCGCATAACAATATAAAATTATAGTTTATGTTGATGATATCAGTTTCAAAAAGCAGACATCGCACTAGGGATTTTATTGCTGATGGACTGTGATGATTTTCAATAACATTATGCCCGTACATTATATTATTAATTTGTATTGACTATAATGCCATATGATTGTTATTCGTTACATGAGTTATCAATATTTCTTCAATTCATTATATACATCATATGATGGTTTTAAGAATCACGTGTTCAAAGGTAGTGTGCATTCAAATGAATTTCATAATACGAACAGAGTTTAAGATAAACTCATGACCAAATTAATTACATATTGCGTTATATTTTGTAAATATAAATGTTTTGGAGATATATTATATTCTTGATGATAAATTAATTGACAAATAACAAAATCTATTTAAGTTGGAAGTAAATCCCAATGATTTGTAAATGCCTAAAAAATAGTCTTGGTGATAATATAATACTTACAGTCATATACACAATTAACTGAAATTCATACTTTGCAATATAACATACAACGGGATCAAATATACGAACAAATTTCTGCAACGAGGCTAATATCAAATAAAGTAACGTTTGAATTTCATAATACAATCGAAGAACTGTACAGACTAAATATTCTTGGATTAATATACATACAATCGTCGCTTTGCTCTGCTCGGCGACGGAATCAGTTAATTCGATACAGTGGAGTAAAAACATGGAGAGTAAATCGGACGACAAACATTAAAAGTACTGTTATAAAGAAAATATTTCGAGCCCTGTCCACAAATAGCCCTATAAAGAATTGTTCGGCCAAACGTGCTTTATACAAAGGCTTATTTCGACTAAATAGCTCGGACTGACTTAAAGTTGCTCAAATTTTCGCAACTTTCCATATACGTCATGAGTTTGACAGGAGCGGTAGTTACGAAAAGGCAATGCGCCGGCTCGCTTCAAGCAATGGAGGCGATTATTTTCTTCCGATCTGCAATGATCAGACTAAGTTGCACCCGAGACCAGATAAACTTTCCAATTTTCCTCCTTCAGGTTTTACCACACCTTTGTTGGTTGATTCGGACATCGTCATGGCTGCAGTGTCGTCTGTTCCACCTGCCTTCTCCTCCCGACTGTCTTCGTCTTGCGAGCTAAGCATCTCAGCGATACGTTGTCGGTCGATCGTGGGGTGTTTCTTCACCGCATCACGTTACTCGTGATTAACATGATCGCTGATATATTGCCGAGCGAACTTCCTCGCTTCATCACTGGTGGCAATCTCTTGGCTTTAAGAAACCATGACGGAGGAATCCGCCCGATTGCAATCGGCGAGATACTTCGTCGATTGTGCACTAAATGCATTTGCTTTAAACTTCGGCCGTTATTTGCAAAGTCTCTGCAACCCTATTAACTCGGGATCGCTACACACAATGACATGGATCAGATCATTTATCAGGCTCGTCGTCTTCATTAATACAGCGATAGCAGATTTCCCAGCTATGAGCAGTTTGGTAAATTAATGCTATGGCAGTTCTCAGACCTTCGATTCGGGAATGTGAAACTATTATTGTCCTTGAGAAGTGTGCAGGTGACCCACTTGACACATTTTTATTCGATTATCACGTCCATCTCTGCTATTAAATAATCGGATTCAACAAATTGTATCTTGACTATGTTATTGTGGCTGGTTCACCTGAGGCTGTTGTAAAGACTTTGGTGTACCTTTCGTCAAGCTTCCTTACCATTGGTTCGTAGATGGACTGGAAGAAGCCGGATTTTATAAGATAGGCTAGCCGAATCGCATTGGTATGGCGGAGTTGTCCTTTAATTACCGTCGCCAATACGTCGGGCAACTTCTCAATTCTAGGCTTTCCTATCGGATCTCGAGTTTACTGTTCTAACTTCCTGAACAACACAATTCTCTCCAGTTTGTGCGAGGATATTGAGTCTCTCGGTGACCTGTCAGTCCTACAAGTCGCCTATAGTCCGCTTAGTGAGTGTGCGTCTGTCCTGAGGGTCAATCATCTGATGCGCTCAGTTGATCCCGAAGATGTTAACGAATTTCTTCGCTTATTTGACCTTTAAGTCAAGGAATGTTTTGGAAAGATCACTTCCATTCAGCCAGACGATAGTGCGTGGTTACAAGCGTGCTTACCGCCAAAAATGGGGAAGAGCTTGGGCTTACAAGACTGCTGCCAATATACCCCTGATGCTTTTATTTCAAGCCTGAATTCCGCTGCTCACAACTTGAACTTCGATCCGTGCTCATTTACTGGATAAATCTTAGCAAGGTCAGGCTTTCCCCCTTTCGACGAAAACCGAGCATCAAAGCATCATTGTCTGTCAAAGCTTATTGACGACACCTCGATACACATGATATTGTGAAATGTCGACCTCTTCAACTCAGCGAGACTTTTTGGCAGTTGCCAGGCCCGCATGCTTGTGCTTGACTGCAGGCAGTTTCGAGCAAAGCAACTCACATGAACGTTGTGCCTAACAACTTTATTGTGCTCGTCAATGTCTGGCTGAGAAGCGCCCATCATTGGCGTGATTATCGGTGTAGGCTGTGCATGTCTAGCTGATAAATTTGGCTTCCATGCAATTACCTGTCAGTTTAATGGATTTCCCAGCATCCGTCATGACGGTCTAAGAGACACAATCTTCCAGGCGGCGGTTTCGGCTTGTTTACGGGTGGCGAGGAAAGTTCCTAACCTCGTTTGGGAAATGCTAAAACGCTCGGCGGACATTTTCATTTACGAGGACCTGCCACGGGCGGTTGACTTTGAGGCCACCAACTTTCAACAGAAGTCTTTTGTGACGATGACAGCATAAATCTCCGGCTTTGCCGCCAACAAATACGCTGAATGTCTTACAGAGGAAGTATAAGCGTAATCTTGAGGAAGCGGATTATTGTTTATCGGCGACAGTTATCGAGACTTGTAGATGTTAGAAACTTTCGGGGGAGAAGCTAATTTAATTTGTGGCTCGCTCATTGCTCTGGTGCAACGGGGTCCTATACAATATAGCAGTGAATCATTTGTTCCAACGAGCATCCGTCGCACCAATGAAGGGGAACGCCAAGGCGATTCTGAAGAGCCATGATGAGTTGGGTAGGCGACTTCTATTAAGGGGTGTTGGACTTTAACAATACTGTTCCGCTGTTCTATTCGCCTGGTCATCTCATTCAAGTCACTTCTAATGTGGATAGTATTCCAAACAACTCGAGCCTTGTTCGACAACGTGCCAGTGATGGCGACTGGCGTATTAAGCATGATGTAGATTTAAACAGAAGGTATTTCGAACTTGGAACAGGTATTATTCCTGAAGACTTGTCGGAGCCGCACGCAAAAGAGTTTGCCGTAAAGACCTTTTGCTTGACTAATGGTTATCAACCCATGGACTCATCTCAACTATCGGATAAAACGGAGTGTCTCCAGTTCAACTTCGAATCTTTTCACTCGATAACATCTAGGCGACAGATGGATGTTATCTCTAAATAGATGTCACATCTAAATAGATGTCACAAAGTTGACAGGCACATGAATGTACCTGTGAATGCCACAAATTCGTGGATGCACAAATTCGTGACATCGTATTTTTAATTTTTAAGTGGACCGAACCCAGAGTTACTGCAATACCGGGTCAATCCGTGGACAGTGCTGTGCAAGCACAAACAAATGCCCCAAATGCAAAAATTGGAATGACAGGTTTATGAGGACCAATAGGCCCTCCGTTAGCTGTCACACTAACGAGAACAGATACTACACTTTGATCTTAGCCGTAAGGCCGAGAAGCGATAACTTTCAAATTTGCTCAGATCAGAATATCCTCTATCAAATTTTAGTGTGCATTCGAGAAAAGCAAACCCGCAATGAAATAATAAATTAACCGACATTTATAAAACGTTACTTATTTACTGCGAAACATGTTTTTTATTTTAAGCTAATAAATGTTTAGACTCGTTTTCGGAAATAAAGTTAATATTAAATCAGCTAACTAAATCCACATAATTTATATAATTATAAAATAAACAAAACATAATAATAATGCCAAATCAAAATTTGTGTTCTAATTTTTTTTGTAGAATTAATACTATAGTAGTGTTTTATACCAGTATTTATTTCGACTAACATACAATATTTCTTGAAATGTGCTTTAATTACTTTAATGAAATAGGCTTTGATACTAGTTTTTTATGGGAACAATTTTCTTTGAAGAACTAAGTTAAAGAGTTGTCTAAGTCCGAGTATATCCTGTAGTAGTTCATTACTTTTGCAGAGTTAATCATAACTCTATTAGGTTGTGGATTAATAAATTTTCTCAGAAATTCGTTGAAATACTGTTTTTTTGCATTGGAATTGTGGGGGTAATGTTAACCATATTAACTAGTTTTTAAATCGAAGGAAACTCCTGCATTTCACGATTTAGAACAGTAAAGTTACTAACTTTAATTTCTTCAGTTTGCATGATCAGTTGTTGATAGCAGTGATTAATTGTATGTAGTTATAATTCAGAATAAAAAGAAATTTGATTCAAGTAGTAATTGTGATAGCTGATGAAAATTTTATATTTAAATCATTATAATTAACCTATTTCATCAGTATATCATAATAAAGCTTTTTGCATATGAAAACAAAGTTATTACTAGCTTTATCAATAGTTGTTATTATAAAGTTATCCTTTAATTTAGTAAGTTCTTTATACATATCCTTATTAATTTTATCTTTCCTTTTGTAATTGTTTGTTATTTGTATTAATTCTATCTAATACATAAGTTTTATATATAAAACTTGTATATTAATAATTAATAATAATTAACTATTTAATATCTAATATATTATATTATATTAGAATAGATGAGGTTAATTAATTTTTCTAATGCATCTTTTATATATGCTAAATCTAGATTTGTATAAAGCGTACTAAAATCGTATTTATATTTTGAAAATTTATTCCGTTGGTATGTTCTAAAAGATATTTTGTGGAATTAATACTAAAATAGTGTTTTATATCAGTATTAATTTCAATTACCTTGCAATATTTTTTAAAGTGTGCTTTAATTACTTTAAGTATTTTATTCATATAAACAGAAAGTGGTTTTAATGTACATTTAAAAGCACTACAGATGAACCTAGGTTTTATTGAATTTCAATATAATAAAGGTATAGTTTTATTATCTGATTCAACTTTTATACCCTTTTTATCCATTATAGAACAGTGACTTGTAATAATTGTTTCAAAACTCAACTCACTACGTTCATATGTTAGATTTACATTTAAATCATTAGAATTAACCTCTTTCATTAGTATATCATAATAAAGCTTTTTGCATATGAAGACAAAGTTATTACTAGCTTTATAGTAATTTCTAGTAATTACTAGCTTTAATAGTTGCTAATAGTTTTTGTTTCTTACCTTTTTTAGATAAAAGAAGAAACTTTTTAAAATCGAAAACCACAATATTTTGGCTATTACGATTATCGATAACTGACTTAATTAAAATTTATTAATTTCGAAATAAATTGATTACTGCTAAAGTTCCTGCTTAAATATCTTTGACTTTAATTTGTCGTCTGCTTGCTATTTAAAAAATGTTGCAAATTATATTACTAATGAATTTAAAAACTTTAACTTTTAATGCTAGCCAATCCGGTTGTACAACAATACCTTAGGAACAGTAATAATACATTAGATATTATCACTTAAATAATTCATTTAATTTGTGTTTATATTTTGGAAAATATTTTCAAAAAATTCTAATCAACTTTGATTTTTAATTTTCTCCAAAGTGTGTTTGGTTATCACAAATGTAATACAAATTAGTACTAAGTTTTCCATAAATTGCCGAGGACGATTGTTTTAGAAATGTTCCATGTTGTCGTCTTAGATAATCATTTTCATATGCAAGATGTCTTCTTATTTCATCGAGTTTTCTTGAAATAGAATTTTTATAATAAATTAAGCTTAAATTAGGCAAATTACTCTAACATTTCGTAAATTATTTTGCTCTCTTACTTTACAGTTCGCTATAATATTTAATCAATAAAGACAGATTGTATTTACATTATCAGCTATTTATAGAAAATTAATTTTAAATATTTTCAATTGAAAAAGATTTATTTTTAATCTTTTAAATTATCACTTTTTCTTTTAAATCTTTAAGGATTCATTAGCTATAAAAATCGGCATTCATTAGTGAAACTTTTAACACTTGCAATGATGGCATAGTCCATCAAATATAGTGTTTCTTGAAAATTTAATTTCTTCTTATCAAAAAATTTTAAATTTTACAGTTATGAATTTAAATTGAATTTAATTATTTAAGTACAAATTATGTTCAACAATATGAAATTAAACATTCTTTGGGAAATTTTGCAACCAACTTTTGCAACTATTTAAACAATTTCAAAAATTCAGCATATTGCAACTTTTAAAATCCAATATAAGCGCTAATAAAACTTAACATTCTTTTTAATATGTGAAACGAAAGGACGTTATACTAATCTGCTCATAAATCCTAGACATATGCCTGCAAACTAGTGTATGAATATCGTCACGAACAACTTGCAACAAGATCAAAATTGCACGATAGTTTCGTTCAAGTTTTTTTAAACGTTAATGATAAGTGTCTACGCCCTGAATATCAGTGAGTAATATCGTCGGCGCAGGATAACGTTAGTGGTTAGGTCGTGTGGTAACTGGTTCGAATTTGTAGACTCCTTACCTGTCTGACACTTTTTGAAGTATATTTTCAGAGCAGGTCATTAATCTGTGAAATGTAAGGATGATATACTACTTTATAATTCAATCCAAATACACTGTATACTAGTGTACGAATATCGTTACGAACAAGTTGAACACGACCTAACGACTAGAATATTGTCACAAAACCTGCTGCAACACGATCTTGCCACTAACATCATCATGCGCCGACGTTAGTAGTCAGTGGATCACCAGGGCGCAGGCACTGAGCACTAACTTCTCAACATACTGTAATAGTTAGATGGTATATATAATCCAGCTAGTTGTTGAAAAATTGCAAGCGTTCTTGCTAATTTATAGACTCTTTACCAGTATAACACATTCCAAAATAGATTTCCTGAGAAGGTCATTAATATATGAAATATAAGTTTGCTATAATGATCTATGTTTCAATATTAAACTGGTATGCCAACTGGTTTACAAATATCGTGACGAACCAGTTATAACAACATAATCATCAGGGCGCAGACATTAAGCAGTATAATATCCTTACATTTCACAGATTAATAACCTGTTCTAAAAATATATTTCGACAAGTATTAGACCAGTTAGTACTAAATTAGTGGAAATTTGTTTTCCATGTGGAAATGTTGGAGCTTGCATCCTGACTATTCACAAGGCATTACCATCAGCACACAATGATATTATCGATTAAGTCGTGTCACAACTGGTTCGTGATAATATTCATATACTATTAAGAGACGTTTCGGATTAAAGCAGATTTGTATAACATTTTACATTTCACATTCTGAATGACCTGATCTAGAAATTTATTGTAAAGTGTAAGATTAATAAGTTTAGAAATTCGCGAAATTTCACGATCTTTTAACACAAACTAGATTTATAGTAGAGCTTAATTATTACATGTTGGAACATAAGGCACAGTGGTTAACCCATGATCGATTTATAGATAGGTAAATTTTTTAGATCAATTTATATATAGATTTATAGATATATTTATAGAGAGCTAGATTTATAATATATCATCAAATTATTGCATGTTGGAGCATAAGGACACAGTGGTTGCGCCCTGATATAACAACCGATACGGATGTTTTTTTTCTAATTTTTATGTGGACCGAACCCAGAGGTACTGCAATACCGGGTCAATCCGTGGACAGTGCTGTGCAAGCACAAACAAATGCCCCAAATGCAAAAATTGGAATGACAGGTTTATGAGGACCAATAGGCCCTCCGTTAGCTGTCACACTAACGAGAACAGATACTACACTTTGATCTTAGCCGTAAGGCCGAGAAGCGATAACTTTCAAATTTACTCAGATCAGAATATCCTCTATCAGATTTTAGTATGCATCCGAGAAAAGCAAACCCGCAATGAAATAATAAATTAACCGACATTTATAAAACGTTACTTATTTACTGCGAAACATGTTTTTTATTTTAAGCTAATAAATGTTTAGACTCGTTTTCAAAAATAAAGTTAATATTATTCGATATATTTGTTCTTTAATAATTGAGAGAATTTTACAGTATCTTACATTAAAATATATCTTTTATTTTAACTCGGATTTTAAAATCGAAAACCACGATATTTTCGCTAATATCTCTGAATTTTATTTATCGTCTATTTGCTCGTCAATTAAATTGAGTAACATCTACGCTTATTTGTCGAAATAGTTGTGTCAATAAAGCATTCTTAACTTAAACGCGATTCAAATCTAATCGAAATATTGGGTCATTAGGAATAATCAATATTTCGACATTATTTCAGCTCACTATCATAGTTCACTTTATTAAAAATATTGAATTATTAATGATTTTATAAAATATAAAAATATCATTTTGCTTTAATTTTAAGATCACGATATATTCATTTTACCTATAACATTTGTGAACGAAATAATGAAGTTAAAACTTGATATCTCACTTTAACTAAAACTGAGAAATCAGATTAGCTAACTGAGTCTATTTATTATATACAAAAGATAAAATTAAAATTTTTGATAAATAAAATATAGATAAAAAATTATTAATAATAAATAATATAATTTATATGAAGTTAAAAATAAAAATTAAATCTATATTTTTTATAATTTTTTACAAATATACATATGCTTAACAAAGCTGTACCTGACATTTGAGAATAGAATTCTGATATTTTATGAATATACTATTAGATAACATACGAGGTATTAAATAATCAAGTAATATTTAATTATTTTTTAAATAATCAAATAATAAATAATTAAAAGATTTTATATAATTTATATTTATATCAATTTAAAACATTTAATTAGAATTTAAAATAAAATTCAATTCTTATTAATTGACTCATAAAAATACACGATGTATCGGTTTACAATTTTTAGCAGGTATTTAATTTAAAATTTTTATGAACTCAAATTGTGTCCAGAATCTCAAAGATGTTCTGGTAGTTTTGCAGCTGCGCGCCTTTTAATCATTAATGATTAAGTTTTTTATTTTGATAAAATCTAATTATAGTATTAAGAATGAATCTTAAAAAATTCTGATTTAAAAATATATTTCGTCATTTGTACTTTATTTCGTCTTATAATTAAAAAATTTACTTTCACTTCGTATTGAGTTTTTAATTAAAATATTCTTTAGAAATAAAGAGCATTAATAAATAAATGTTCTTTAGAAATTAAGAACATTAATAAATGTTCTTTTGATTAAATAATTGATGTTCTTTCGATTATTAGAAATAATCGAAAATAAGAATGTCAAATATAAATTCACTTTATATTCTGTAGCAGAGAAACAAATAGGCTTCGTATCGCCTTTCAACTCACAGGCAATTCGCTAAAGCTTTATCTATTATCATTATCATTGGATTCAAATTGCACTTAAACGAATAGCGATCGTTGTTGTTGGCATCATTGCAAAATCTAAAGTAAATATAAAATCCAGATGCTATTTTTGTTTTATTTTTATTGATCTTCGATACAATTCTAGTTGATGTGAAATTCAATTTTGTCGCAAAATTTTTACGAAACTTCGTAGCGTTTGCCACTAAGTCATAGCACAATGCAGAATGGCTCGCCTTGCAGTGTAAATATTTTATATTTGCTAAATATTTAAGGAATATCAGGACAGACATGCTGCTCCTGCTTCAACCTCAACATGCAACGTCCTTCCGTGAAGCCGCGAAAAATTCATATCACTCGAAGGCAGAAAATTTGAAAATAATTGAAATGAAACAAAAAATTGGATGTAAGTTAGGATGTGATTATTAAGAGGTTAGTAAAAGCCCTAATCTCGCCTGGACCAACTCCTGTGATCTCAAAATTCAACTTTAACAAACTGACGGCCCTGGCCAACTTGGTTTTAGTCAATTATCTAAAAAATGAAATAAATGGAAAATTAGCAACGATGCCGAAGCCATTGAAGTGATTATAAGCCGCCTACTAGCAAGGGTGACGACAGTTTTCTCTCTGTGAGAGCTAGATGTGGTACGGATAAGCCTCCCACCTCTTTTCCCAACTAGGGGGCTGTATGTTGACCCAGTTAACACTAATGCAATGGTAAGTAGCTTTGAAACTTTTTATCTAAACATTATTTAGTGGAATGTGGAATTCAAGAGGTGCTTCTGTCCTTTGTCTTTTAATTGTCGCGATGCAGACGTCATAGTCCTTCAAGATACTAGATCTTTTCGGTCACCCCAGCACATTACTCGATTTATACCTAAGCACACAACTTCCCACTTTACTCCGTATATAATCACACCTCTCTCCTCTTAATCTCAAGGTCTTCTAACCTTAGTTAAGAGCCACTTAAGATCATCAATTTTACTTAATTATTCTTGTCTAACCATGTCTTATTTAGCGATAAAACTCTGGAATAACTGTAAATGCATCAGCATAGCCAATATTTATATTCGGCCCGTAGAGATTCACAAGAACCGTGACCTCCTAGACAGAATATTGGGAAGCGGCTATGATATGTTACTTAATGACTTCAATGACAAAACTGGTCGTTGGATTAATGCAGCACTTCACAGAGCCATTAATGAATATCTTATTCGCAAACTACCGTCTCCTTTATTTCATTGCACAGCAACAAATTCTCTTCTCGATTTACTACTGCTACATGAGAAGTGGCTGTTAAAGCCGTCTGTATTGAGCAGTTAGCGCCAACAATTGTCCACCTCGCACATCCTACTTCGTTAGCTGCTTGAGGAAAATACGTTGCTGAGAAGGAGGTTCTACTTTGATTTAATCAGAGTGACCTTCTTCCAGACAGCTATCCGACTCTTTCCTGTTGTAGGAAATGCGAGTTTGACCCGATTTAATTTCTATTTCTCTTCGCAAGCTACCACAACTAATTCGACTACCTAAAATCGATTTCTTTCATCGCTTCTTCTTCCCTAAAATCGATTACTGCCTCAGCCTTTTCGCAAATTCTCCAAAATCCATCATCCTACCCCTACAACGAATAATCAACTCCGCCGTTCGAGTGCTCTTTCGTCTCCGTAGCTTCGACCACACATCCACATATCTTGCCCAACTCTCCTGGCCCACCATCCACATCCGCATTAAACTCCGCCTTCTCGTAGCTTTTCGTCTCAGCGCTGTCGGCTCCCTATCGTTCATCCACCTCCTTTTTTAGACGACACTCACCCCACCCCGCTATCACTGCGTTCCCGTAATTCCCTCTAACTCTACGTTCCCAATTACTCCAACTACTACGGTCTCCGATCCTTTCTCGTCACCGCCCCGCTCGCCTGGAATCAACTCCCTCTCGACGTCCGCCGCGCTTCCTCCTATATCGCATTCAAACACCTCCCCCGTTCACACCTGCTCGACACATAATTTAGATTTTTTTTTAGATTTTTGTTATTGTGGTCATGTAAGCGTGCGCCGGCACGCATTTGCCATGTAAAAATAAATCGTTTTTTAGTGAAGGCAATGTGTAAGTAGGATGGCGAGTGACAAAATAGAAGTGACAAACCATTAGGGAAAACATCTTACAGTGAAATTAAATGTAAGTAGGATGGTGAGTGATAAAATATAAAACGAAAAGTAACTTCATGTTTACTTTATTTTTAATGTAGAAGGACTAAACTCGTTGCTCATTTACGGCACTTATGCTCTTCTCAGTACTTTTGCTATTACTACTGATTACTGAGGCCTTTTTCACTGAAAAATTATCACTAACATGTTTCGAAGTTTTTGAAACTTAGAAGTGTCCCAATAACATGATATGTTACTTTAATTTATCGCATTCACCTGCTGACATAATCCAAGGTCTCTAAAGTTTGAAAACACACCACGTAGTAAAAACTTCGTGGTTTCATGGGGATTTCCACGCGAAAAGCACTATCTATGTCAAGTAACAAGTATCCTCTATAGAGAAATTGTATTTTGAGGCTTCAAATGGACAAAGTTGTATTATATTCTCGCACAACGGCATCAAGCTGATGCAGTTAGAACTGAGAGTGAATGGTCATTAATTAGTAAACATAAGCCAATAGCATATACAGTGGACTGTAGCGAAAATTTAAAATATCAGTTTCTGTCCGTCCGTGTAGTAGAATAATACAACTTTTATCTCTCAAGATAAAGTATTTCAACAACGCGTGGAATCAGCTGAAGAATGCCAATCTCTCGTACAGTTATAATTGTCTTCGTTTTTGTATTCTATCATCATGTTCTCTATAAAAATCTATCAATGAGTCAGTATTTCTCTTATCCGCATAATTCGCCGTTCCTGACTGCTTTTAAAAGGTACTTGATCAAGCTTAACAAGCAACTTCGTTTTAATATGTTAGTCAAAAAATATGTATCAATGTGTAGAGAGTATTAAATAGATATTTTATTTATCGTGACACTTAACTACAAAGATTCTATTATACTTTAACTACAAAGATTCTAATGAATTTTTGTTTTTGGAAATGAGATGTACGGCATCTGAATGCACGTTTCATACAATGGTGATATTGCATGAATCTCTAAGCACCGTTTCGTACCTAAGGAAAATTCTTCCTACAAGATTTTCAATGTAGTCTAGGTTCCGCAAAGCGTATGACATCTTTTAGATATTTTAGAAAATAAGGTGTAAAATGAATGTATTAATGATACTGAAGGAAGTATATGAATGGAATGTGGCAATGCGTCGGGGAAATGTTGAGTGGTTTCGTTAAAGAGGTATAAAAAATGAGTTGGAAAAGATGTTGAACGAGTGGATTTATGAATTTATTATGGAGGAGAAACCATAATGCAGGAATGTAGACGTTTAAAGAGTATAAGTGACGAGGAAAAACAGACGTAGGCTAGCAAAGAATTCCAGGCAAGTGTAGCAGCGATGATAAAAGAGTGGAAACCAAAGTTGGTTGAGCGCAGAGGGAAGTTTAGATGTAGATAATTGCTTGATCACAAAACCAAGAAGGCAGAACGCAAATCATCAAGATAAACAAGGTGTAAGTAAGACGGTGAGTGACAAAATATAAGACGAAAGGTAACGATAAGCAAACGAAATTCAACACAAAAGTTAACGGTTGGCCAGAATATGACGGAAATATGAAGGGAGATATGGTCGAAACTGTGAAGACGCAAGAGGCACGATTAGTAGAGGTTGTGATACATTGTATAGGTAAACGCGCAGAATTGAAAGAGTTAGCAAATAAACTAAGACAATAATGGATTCCTGAAAATAGGAGATGCTATAAGAACGAGACAACAGTGGAAGTCGATTTCAATTTTAAATTATAACCAGATATAAAACTAAATTGTATAAAATCTTATATAATTATTTAATATTTATCTTTATTTTTATTTATAAATAGTATATAATACGTAGACACAGTTATCTGATCTGATTTGTTATGAACAAAATGTTTGAAACATTCCGAACTTACTAAACTTCGAAAAAGTCGAATTCACCCTTTGGACACTTATAAAAATGTCCCTCATAAAGTTCGGGAATTATTCTCTCACGTTAAGTAGCTCATTTTAAACAATTATCCAAGAGAACTTATTAAGATATCTGCCAGTATCAATATTGTCATGCTTAAAACTTAGTTGTTTGCACTGATAACCCGTTAAATAATTTTATATTAATTAAACTATTAATAATCAAATCAGCTAACTAAGTCTACGCATATTATATAATTATAAAATAAAGAAATTAAAGAATTATCAATATTAAATATTAATATAAAGAAATATATAATATAAATATAAAGAAATATTAATATTATTATGTTATTGATATTTTAATAAAGTGTAAGACATTGCGTGACAAAATATAAGACGAAAGGTAACGGTATGCCAACGAAATTCAACGCAAAAGTTAATGGTTGGCCAGAATATGACGAAAATATGAAGGGAGATATGATCGAAGAGACGAAGACAGGATGAGACGAACAGCAGATATTATGATACATTGTATAGATAAACGCTCTGAATTCAAAGAGTTAGCAAATAGGCTAAGCAATTATCGATTTCTGGAAACAGGAGAGAAGCTATAAGAACGAGACAAGAGCAGAAGTCAATCAACCTACGAGTGCGATGGAGATCACGAAGAAATAAGAAAGAAGAGAGTACTTTATCGTGAACAACAGTTTTAAAGGAAAATAAATTATCGAAGTAAAAACCTAAGAAATCCAGATTGTCAACGATTGTGATAATAATCGAATTAATAGAAAAAATAGGTGGATTTATGTCTATGTAATGAGGGATGATCCACATTATTTTATGATCTTTCAGGATTAAGAGCTAGACGCTTGGAGGAAAAATTGTTGGATATATACATACGATAATTTGTGGAAGAAGTAGCGAGATCATTGATAAAGAGATGAGGGGCGTGAGAGTAGAGGAGGATATCATCGACATACTACATCAGATGAAAATTATCGTCACGAATTATAACAGACAAGTCGTCGTGATTCCCTCAAATATGTTCTTAGCGCTTTATTCCACGCAGCTGCATCCACTTCTAGATTATAGCCAAAGGAAGCTGACATCCTTGAGCGAGTACAGCGTAGATCACCAGAATTCTTCTCGAACAATATGGCGAAAAGCTGAAGAGTGCTTTTGAGATTTCAATAGATAAACGAACTCGTGGCCACGCACTGAAACTGGTGAAGCAAAGAACATGGCGGCTAACTCCCAAATTCACGCTATCAACGAGGGTAGTCAACCTCTAGAATGCTCTACCCGTCAAAGCAGTCGATGCAACGTCAAAGATGCAATTCAAGGCAAGGCTGGACAAACGTTTGCCCGCCATGATGAAAAATGATCTCTATAACGTGTACTGAATTGCCCAACAGCATTACATAAGATATAGGGGAGTCGCTACCGATAAAAGATGACAAGGAAGTTACTCCCACTATTTTCTAATTATAAGAGAATGTAGAAAAGGAGATAACTTAAAACGGGCATCTTGGATATATCCTTTAAAGCTGGTACTTATGAAAAATTTCCATTAAAGATGTTGGCCTACTTTGGAAAACGTACGCTACTTCGGAACGATTTAAGGCAACCTTAACCCAGTTTAATAGGTTAACACTTAATAAAGGTTAAGTTTACTTAAGCATATATTACATTAATATTTGGCAGTAAACTATAATTTTAATAAAAATATTATTTAAAATATTTAAAATTAAGTCTTTAACTGTCATTGGATATTATAAAAACTGATATTTTAAATAGTTGAAATGATCCATAATTGATAAAGAATTATTGTAGCTGGATCAAAAGAGGAACACAGTTTTGACGCAAACATTATTGTGCGACCGCGTTTTGACCACTTTATTAGCAACAATGTAGCGTTGCGTTATATCAGATTGGGTAATCAGAAGTTTTTAATTATAGTTTTTGAATACGTTATCAGTTAGAACTAAAATAATCAACCTGATTGTGATCCTTCTCACTTGTCGTCAAAGACTATCTTTTTCTTGCTGGCTGTCGAGCATTCGAATATCAATGTATATTGTCAAATTTACAATCAACAATGAACACTGTTTGTTATTTTTTGGTTATTTTTTTTCTTAAATTGTTTCATAACTCTGTTAATTATAATTAAATTGTTAATAATAAAATGCTATTAATTGAATTATATTAATTGAATATATTCAACACTCATGGAATTATAATAATTGAAATATCATATACACTTCGTTAAATCTTTTTTACAATAAATAATATTATCTTAATGTTACAGGTATCCTATTTTTGAATTTTGCATACAACTTTTACAATTTGTATGTGCGCCATTTCCAACTTAATTATTCCGTATAAATCTTTGTCGTTATATCCACGTTCACTGAACATCCTTCTGATCATGCTGCACATACTAGCTGCTTCATGCATATCTGATGCGTATTTAAATAAACAGCTTTCCTTATTTAGTATCAATGTCCTGGTCGAACCTGGCGAAAGCTTTTGCAGTTGTTTGATTAAATTTTATAGAACATACGTACAGAGACTACATAAATTGAGGGTATTTGCATTAATCAACATAAAACTTAAATTTAATTTGTAAAAGTTTCGATATATTTGAAATAAAATTTCATTAATTCTTAATAAAAATTTAAAAATTACGAATTATAACAAATATGTATAATCTACTTCGAATAATTAGAAATTAATAAATTATAAAACTAAATTCGGCGAAAAATAAATAATTAAACAATAAAACACATTTAGTATTTTAAAATAATTGAACTAATTTAACAAAAGTGGTTAAAACTCTTTCCTGAAAATTCATGGATTTCAATTTTTGTATGCGGCGTTGCATACAATTTCAGACAATGCCCTTCTCTTTGCAGAGGTTTCAGGCTTCATCGTCATATTAGAATTGTTGCTTAGCCCGCAAATTTCCGTTTTTCTATTTAGCCTCAGCATCCTGAGTACGTTATATCTTTTCCACTGCTTTTCGTGATCATCAGTTTGCTGAAAACCTCAGCATTTGTTGGGTGAATGCCTATAATTGCGTTAAATTGAAGTTTTGTAGCACCCATTTTTAACGCGATTACAAATCCCTGAGTAACTTCGCCGGCATCAGGTCCTAGATAATGAAATCCAATAACTCGTTGTTTATTGGTTTCAACTATAAGTTTTACGTAACAAGCATCTGTCGGTCCTTTATGCAATATCCATTCAAATGGATAAAGACTGTTATGATAAACTTCGATTCTACCAGGAAACATTCGATTAGCTGTTTCTTCTGTGAATCCTATACAGCCATACTCCAAATCGGTGAAAATAGTCGTCGGTACGAACGTGCAATCGATTAAAGTATTATTAACGTTTTCCGAAAATAGCATATCAGCAAGGACATAACCGCACTTTATGGCGACAGGTGTCAGTTCAATTCCGTTAATTCCGTTATTGAAAGAAGAGTTACTAGTTGACAGTGCCATATATTCCAGGGCACAATCACCAATTGCGAAAATATTTTCAACTGTAGTCCTACAGTTTCTGGTGACAACTTTGCCACTTAACGGATCTACCAAAATCCCTAAATCCTTTAATCCAATATCTTCTAATCGTGGCCTTCTACCAGTAGCAACCATAACTGTTTTAAACATCATGTTTTTAACTCCAAAATTATTTTTCACAATGGATACAATCTTATCGTTATCATACTTGATAAGCTGGACAACCTTTGTGTTCCATAAAAATGTTATGTTTTCATTTTTCTCCAAATGCTTACATAATCTTTCGGTCATATCTTGATCAAAATGCCGCAGTGCAATGCTTCGAACTGCAATCGTAACTTTGAACCCTAATGATGCCATAATGCTGGCGCATTCCAGAGCTACATATCCTGCCCCGATAACTAAAGTGTCTCCGGGTTCTGAACTCCTCCAGAAGAAGTCATCACTGCTAATGGCTAATTCTCGAGCCCCGGGCAGATTGTCAGGATAATTAGGTCGACATCCACAAGCAAGAACAATGTACTTTGTTGTTACTGTTTTGCTTTGTTTTGTTTTCATATTTGTTAATTCAATTTCATGCTTACCTAGTAATTTAGCTTTTGCATTTTCATATTGTATATTATACTTTCTCAGTTGAACTCTGTAGCCGAAATTCAGCGATTTTACATGATTCTGTACAGCAGAAATTAAAAAATTCCAATCAGCTCTCGGTTTTCCGTTGTATTCAGTTTTGTATCCATAATATGATGAACGTTTTATGTGCTTGCCAATTAATGTTGCCTGATGTAACAGTTTTTTCGGCACACATCCAACGTTTACACATGTCCCACCGTATCCCCAAGAGAATCCTTGAGTTGATTCTTCTACGTAGTCCACGACACACACTCTAGCTTTCAATTCTGCCGCACGCTTTGAAAATGAATTGCCACCGGAGCCCCCTCCTATAACGACTACATCAAAATCGTACTTTTCTGAATTGTTTAGTTCTCGATTCATTTCTTTATCCGTTTTATCCAATGATATTATACTTTCAAGCTTTACACTTGGTGCCAATAAAAGATTTTTATAGAATATTATTGGATAGTCTGTTAATCCCGTTTTCATTTGTAATTCCCTCCTTACTTTTAAGTTATCACTGATGTCTAGTGCTGCATAAGACCTATAATGTTCTTTAAGGAAACGTTCCGTGCTGTTTACTGTGATTTTGTCTACATAGAATAATACGATTTCATTACTGCCAACTATTTGATCGACTTCTGATTGAAGATTTATCATATCATTTGAATCCATTTGACTTTGCAAAGGGACTTGTTTCTTCTATTTGTATTCTATAATTTAAATCTTAGTCAGTTTGAAGCTTTTATTTTGGCGCGTTACTTAATTATCATTAACAACATTTTTTAAGGTTCAGAAAATAATCTAATAAATATTAGATAAAATAATGTTATCAATCGATTGATTATTAATCAATTTGAGTTTAATCGCATCTAAAATTAATTTATTGATCTATTGATGTTTAATCGTATCTAGCATCAATTTATTAATCTATTGAGGTTTAATCGTATCTGACATTAATTTATTAATCTTTTAGTGTTTAATCGTATCTAACATTAATTTATTAATCTGTTGTGCTTAATCGTATCTACCATTAATTTATTAATCTATTTGTGTTTTGTCGTATCTAACATTATTTTATTGATATATTTGTGCTCAATCGTATCGAACATTAATTTATTAATCGATAGGTGTTTAATCATATATAACATTAATTTATTAATCGACAGGTGTTTAATAGTATCTAACATTAATTTATTAACCGATTGGTTTTTAATTATATCTAAAATTATCTTATTAATCCATTGGTGCTTAATCATATCTAATATTAATTTATTAATCGATAGATGTTTCATCGTATCTATAATAATAGGGATTTTGTTAACAATATAACCATTAAAAGTTTTAAAACGAAAAACATGAAGAAAACAGAAAACAAAGTCAGTCCAGTCGTTAATGGAATCTTCATTGTGTCACGGCTTCAGGTCCACAGGGATCTGAAGGGTCAGCTTTCGCTGTAATTCTGGTCAGCTTCAGGTCAGCTTTTGCTGACCAGTTCACCGTAATAGTGAACCCAGGTATTTTACTCGACGTGTGAAGGTAGGGAGTGGTTGAGGCTGCAAAAAGTGCTAATCTCTTAAGTTTCTTTTTGGTGGTAGGGGCGCCATGCAATACGACCACCTGCGATTTAGAGGAGTTGAGAACAAGATTGGATATGGGTAGCTGGTCTTTTAATCTTAAAAAGGAACGGATGATGTCAGAGACTACATCTTTGCACCTGCGTTCAGAGAACAGGACTGTGGTATCATCAGCGTATACCACAAGATGTTGATCGCGTTTAAATTTTTTGTAGAGTATAATGGAGACAGCAAGATACAACATTGGAGAAAGTGGGGATCCTTGAGGCACACCTGTAATAGGGTAGAACTGACGTGCATTAGGGTCGTCTTCATAGAAGAATCGCTTGGTATACCACAATATTTTCACCCTGTTAACAATTCTTGCAGGCAGCCCAAGAGACCTGAAAGAAGAGATAACAAAAGGAATGGAAATGCGGTCAAATTCAGCAGAAAAATCAAGAAAAACAGCCACAGCAAACTGATGACTGTTATCTTGACAAAACTGATGCACTTTACCTATTGCTGAATGGACCGAGCGATCTTATACGTACCCATGAAAACCTGAGGGGATTAAATTTCGACTAGTTAGATGGTCGCAGATTTTACACGCAAGGGTTTTTATTGTAAATGGAGATGAAGGAGTTTTGAATCGAAATGGGCTGCAGATCTTTAGGACATGAAATCGATTTCTTTTTGGGTAAAAACATACGTCCGCTAATATTTATGCCAGCAATATCTGACGGGGAGGCTAGTAGCATTGTGATGACCACCTCCATTCTTTGACTGTCTGTCAAAAGCTGACAGACACGAGTGGAGAGTGGCGCGTGGGTTCTGGAGGTGCCCGGAAGTGCCCCGCCCCCAGGAGTTAAGGATATTTCTGACAGATATATCCCTACTCCTGAAGTCACACCAAGGCGGGATTGTTTGGGGGAGATTGAGTGGCTCCATAATTTTGTAAGGATAGTGATTCTTCTCAAACTTTGTCAAAACCTATGCTATCAATCCAAACCAAGGTTCTATCCTTCCATCAGACAAACTTCTCTTTCTTGAATATCTTTCAGAAGGAAGCCTGAGAAGGGTAAAGGTGAGCAATGCTTGTCCTATCCCTGCTCAGCTGGAACCTATAAAACGGAAACTGAGAGATTGGGAAGATGTAGCATTTTAGCGAAGACCTTGAGTTTTGTTAAAGTGGGATTGTATATGCAACCTTTATAGGTAGTCGAAAGCATCGCGGTTGCTTGCGATGAGAGGTAGGAATCAAATTTGGTCAAACTCTCGTTACCAATTCTAGTAAAGAGTTGGATAGCTGCCTGAAAGAAGGCGACTCTAATGGGATCAAAGTGAAACCTCCTTCTAAGCAACGTATCTTCCTCTATCCGCCAGCTAATAAGGTCATGAAATGTGGTCTGATGTTGGCGCGACTGCTCAGTACTGATGGGTTTCAACAACCACTTCTTATGAAGCAGTAATATGTCGAGGAGATAATTAGTTGTTGAGCAATGAAAGGTAAGGGAATATGGTTTGTGAATAAGATAGTCGTTCCTGGTTCTGCGGTTTGCTACATTAATCCAACGACCAGTTCTGTCGTTGAAGTCACCAAATAACATGTCGTAACCGCTACTCAATATACAATCCAGGAATTCACGGTCCTTGTGAATTTATCCCGGCAGGATATAGATATTGGCTATGCTGATGCGTTTACCGTTTTTAGAGTGATATAGCTAAACAATACAGGGCTGAACAAGAATAGTTAAGCAAGAGGGATGATCTTAAAGAGCTCTTTACCAGGGTTAAAAGACCTTGAGATAAAGAGGAGTAAGGTGGGGTTATGTACGGAATATAGTGGGTGTAGATGTGCTTAGGGATAAATCGAGTAATGTCATGTGGTAGATGGATAGATCGCGTCTCCTGAAGGACTATAACATCTGCATCTCTACTATATAGACTAAGGGAAGAAGCATCTCCCAAATTCCACTGAAAGATATGCAGTGAAAAAGGCTCTTGGTTACTTTGCATTGTGTTAAGTTAGCTGGAGTGAGATGCCTCCTCCTAGTCCGAACCGGAGGTGAGAAGGTTGCCCTTTCCATACCCAGTCGGACAAGTTAGAGACACTTGCCCATGGACGTTATTTTCATTTCCCGTCGTGACCCCATTTGCCAATCTCCATAGGTTTCCATTCTGCTTAGTAATTGTAATAGGAAACAGTCTTGGAAGAAGGCAGGATTGGTTTCTTTGAGGAGGAGGTGAATCTCCTCTTAGAATCAATACTTAAAAAATTCGATTTTGATCTCTTCTTTGAAGATTTAGCAACAGGAAGAGAGATTATGGAAGGCTTAGAGTGTGTATTTGCCAAACTAGAAATCAGTAATTCAATCGATCGAGTTGTTTCTTGTTGGAGTGTTCTAAAAAAATTTAACATTTTGTCCATATTAGGTCCAGGTGAGTTACACACGGAATTTGCCGTTACAGGGGGAAGTAGACATTATTCTTCACTATGTCTTCTCACATAGTCCTTGAATGCTGAACATCTTCTTGACCCCGCAGGATGTTCATGTCCGCAATTCGTGCATTTTGGGACTAGTTTGCATTGAGTGCCATGGACGAATTCATCAGATCCACACACTCCGCATTTCTTCATCCTACCACAGGTGAAGTTTTAGTGTCCCCACATAAGACACTTGTTACAATGTGGAAATGTAAGATTGTCCGTACTTGCAATTGTAAAGTTTAGATTGCAACCCATAAAAAAACTGTCTAATATAAAAAAGCTGTCTGATAATATCACACTTCAGAAAGAGAGATAATAGCGTAAGTTATACTTTGAAGTGTCGTTAGTTACATCTTTATATTTCAATTAAAACCGCTAATAATAAATGAAAAACTAATAAATTTTAATAAAATTTCATGTATTGCTATAATTATATTGGCTTTCTTTAAGATCATTAAAGATAAATGATTTATTTATTCAAATGATTCATGATCATCGACACTAATAATTCAATAAGCAAGCAAATTTATGCCAAATATGAACATTAAATTTCTTACAAAATATCTGCAGATAACTTAATTCTTACTGTAAGAATTGCAACAATTTTATTTATATATTTTTCATATATAAATGAGTGTATGACGGCCTCAACTATTCGCCACTGATTATCGCAAATCGAGGTGTGCTACAAGGCGATCCTTTAAGTCCTCTTCTCTTTTCATTATTTCTAATGGATCTCCCTACTAAGTTGAGAGAAATTAACGGCGATACAAATTTAATACTGTATGCTGATAAATTAGCGATTGTGTGCTCTGATATTAGTTTCGGACAAACCGCGTTAGACTTCCTATCTGCGTATTGTAAAGGAATCTTAATGACGTCAAGATGGTCATTCACTTCTCATATTCAAAACAAATGCGCAAAGATAGTTAGGTGCTACCTCAAGAGTCGCTAATTTAGGAGCTTTATCTTTCGAAGGTGCTCTACATTATTTTCAAATAATGTTACTCCCTTGTTTACTTTACGGATTATCATCCTTCTGGCCAGACTTGAAATCATCCAACTTTAGTCAAATCGATAACTGCCAGACTCGATACATTAAAAGAATAGTCGGGGTTTTACCGAAGTGCTCTAGCACTATCGTAGGATTCCTAGCAAAGGCGAAGCCATGCTCGATATATATAAGAGATCTTTTCAACCTTCCTCTTACCCATGAATTTCTTACAAATATTAAAAATCTTGAAAGTAAGACCGCACCTTTAAGCCCTCAGTATGAGTTAACTCATAATTATACTAAAGCGATTTGAAGAAATCCCTTTTATAGTAAGACACCTCTTAGTTGGCGTGCATTATTACATGGATATAACGCTAAAATTTGTGTGAAACACATAATGATTCATAAAGGATCTTTGACTTGTAATTGTCTTTACTGTTCTGAATGTTGTGAATCACTTTTTCACGTCTTTACATGTGCATACTTATCAAAATTATCAACCAGTAGTATTGACCGGTTAGCATGTCCATAACCTAAATTTGATTATGGTGATTTGATATTCAACAATCAACTATTTTGAATGTTTATTGCAGCATTTTCTATTCAATTTTTCCAATTTATTTGCAAATCAGTTTGTCCTTGTTTGTTTGACCCAAGCTGAAAGGCAAAGCGGTCTTAATAAATCTCAACATTATTATTTTATTTTTATTAAATAAAAATACCATACCATATAAAATATAATACATAAAATAATGAAATTTTAAAAATTGCTCTTATATGTTATGTTAAAACTTTATTTCAGTATTAATTCCACAAAATAAATCTAAGATTAGAAAATTAGTATAAAAATATTATAATCATATATAAACTACATAAATAAATATATAAATTAATATATAAATATCTACCACACGCGTCCACACGGTGAACGCGTGTGCTAGATATTGTTTATAATTGTTATTAAAAACTAAATCTAAACAATATAAATATATGAAATATATGTTTCGATACATTGATGATATATGTGTATTTAATTTTAATAATTTTTATTCAATTAGTGAGCACATTTATCCAGATATATATTTCGATATTTTTATGATAAATGTGTATTAAACTCTAATAATCTTTATCCAATAAGTAAACAAATTTATCCAGGTAGCCTTTTTCTTAATAAAACCAATATTAATGATAACGAAGGTGTATATCTAGATATGAACATTAAATTAACATTAACTAAAACTACTATTTAATTTATATCGTAAAGATGACATATTTAAATTTTAAACTAACTGATTTAACAAATTTTATTGGTTGATAATAAATAATATACTTTGTATATTATTTTTATTAATTATATATTATTTATATTAATTTTTATTCAAGTAGTGAGCACATTTATCCAGAAAGCCTTTTTTTTAACAAAACCGATATTAATGATAAAGAAGGTATATATCTAGTAGATATGAACATTAAATTAACATAAATTAAAACTACTTTTAATTTATATCGTAAAGATGACATATTTAAATTTACAAGAAACATATTTTTGCATGAGCATTCATGCATACCATATAATATAAAATATAATACATTGAATAATGAAATTTGAAGAATGCCATAATAAAATTTAAGTGATTTGAATTCCCTAAGATTCCTGATGTGACATTCCATTGTTTTATATATTTATGAGTATTTGCTATGTACGTGATGATTCGGCTTTTGATTTTTTAACAACTTTTAAATATAAGTTGTTCTAACAACTTTTAAATAGAACAATTAATTAAATTTAATATTCTGTCATAACTTTCTTAGATTCTATCTTTTTACGAGTATTAGCTGTGTAGATGAAAAGTTTCTTTTCAAAATTTTTTCGTTCTTATCGAAATTCACATTCATCCGATTTTGAACGAAGTCAAAGCACAACTATAACGGATGTAGACAGTTATGATTTCCTGTCTTCAAATATGTGCGGCTCAGCTTTGTATAAATGTAGATTAAGTTTGGATTATGCTAGGTAGGTGTTTGCTTTTTTGAATTAAGATGAATATTACGGTAAATTAATATTCATGAGTTTTATCAAATTAAAATTTTAATCAGTATCTGCTGGCATCGTTAGGGAAATTAAATGGAACGAACTGCAAACTAAAATTGTAAAACCGCAGAATTTTAAAAATAAATTTTTTAATTTATTAAAAATTATTTAAAATTAGGTAATTTATTTAATTATGTAATTAAATAAATTCTGGTATGGGACTTCACATGTCCGAACAACATTGCAGCCAGCCATTTAACCCGTGCTGTGTGTTCCGGTGGCTCTATCGATCTTGCCACGCAGAAGACGGAAAACGGCTCAAGTAAAGGGACCTTGATGCCAACATTTTCCATTTCGTGCCAGTCGAGATCCTGAGCGTTGTCAAGCCGAGTGCACAGTCGCTGTTCGCTGCCATCGGAAAACGACTGTTGCTGATAACGGGAAGCAAGCTTTGAACTGGCTGATGCAACGGTAAGCGCGGCAGTGCAGCGCGGAAACGCCGCCTGCTTTTTAGAAGCTGCTTAAATGCCAGTGCTGGTATCTTTTCTATCGGCTAACTTCTTTTAATTATAAATTTCTCAAACGATACCATTTCGCGTGAATTATGTTAACAATCATATAAGCCAGACGCGAAAGAACGACGATAACAGTATCAGATATCGTTTCGTAATCACAATGATCATCAGTGCCAGATCCCTCCCACTGCTGGATGCAGAGGAGGACTAGCAGACGCCCCAGACACGAATCATGTGTATGTGGTACTAGAACACCTCTAGTAACGTCATAGAGTGCTAAACCAGCACTACGGCTTCACCAAATAGAATAATTAGCAAAAGCACTGGCAAATGCCAATGCAGTATCTTTTATATCGGCTAATCTTTTAATTATGAATTTCTCAAACGATACCATTTCGCGTGAATTATGTTAACAATAATTTAAGCCAGACGCGAAAGAACAACGGTAACAGTATTAGATACCGTTTTGTCATTACAGTAACTCATCAGTGTCAGATCCCCTTTACTGCTGTATGCAGAGGAGGGCTAGCAGACGCCCAGACACTAATCATGTGTATGAAGTACTAGAACATCTCTAGTAACGCCATAGAGTGCTAAATCAATTCTATAAAAGATACATGCGCTGGCATTTGTCAGTGCTTTTGCTAATGATACTATTTTGTGAAGCCGTAGTGCTGGTTTAGCACTCTATGACGTTAACAGAGGTGTTTTAGTACCTCATACACATGATTCGTGAATGGGCCGTCTGCTAGTCCTCCTCTGCATCCAGCTGTGGGAGGGATCTGGCACTGATGAGTCATTGTGATGACGAAACTGTATCTAATTCTGTTATCTTCGTTCTTTCGCGTCAGGCTTATATGATTGTTTACTTAAATGATTGTTTTATTTTTTATTTTTTAAGCAATCTTTTTACAAAAACATGTTTATACACTTTTTCAGTTCGTGTTTCAAAGCTTAGTTTCTTATTATTGATTTACTGGACGGTGACGAGCAGATCGCTTATGAAATTGACATTCATCTTGCAAGTTCCAATCAAATTCTAGCTTGTACTAATGAGTGCACTACCGTTCTCACCATGGTATCATCGAATAGTGATGATAAGGCATCATATAGTAGTGGTTGGTTATATTTATACTTCGATCGACGGATGCGAGTAGTTCAAGCATACTGTTCAGATGTAGGTCATCACCATATAAGTATTACAAATAAGGATTAGTTGAGAGTATTTGAATCTTCTTATGAATTCTTTTTAGATATTACCAAGACACCCACAACCCAATGGAAGGGCGAATAGAGGCAGTCACACAAACATTCAGTCGTGTGTTGCATGTTAATCCATTTATGTTGTAATTATCGGATAATGCTCGTTTTTGTTACTTGCAAATCTATTATGCCGACCTCAGCCAAACGACTGACTAATGAGCAACATTTGATACTTTAGATATTATGGTCGTATGTAGTAATTACTTCTCACTAGAGCACAAAGAACTAGATTACCATCCACTTTATTCTTAATTCTCGTATATACATATAAGTAAACAGCGCTTTCTCTGGAAGAAAATCATCCTGCGTGAAATCCTCTTGAGATTTGATAAATTCGTTGTGAATGGATTAATGGGATATGTGTAAAATGACAGCTTGTCTTTTATTTCTATTGAACCTGTTATCCTCATCTACGGTTAAAAGAATTATTTTTAAATTTTTAGAAAGCTTGCGTGAACTGCTTATGCTTCCTCATTCAACTCCGGTCCGTTGGCCATCACATATTTGTAGTCTTTACAAACTTGTGGTACATTTTCAGAAACAAGAGATATTATCAATTTGAACGTAATGTTCCTGTCAAGATCACCAAGACCCCTATTTGTTTTATCCAAGTTTTGGAAAGTTATGATGCCAACTATGTAATGAGGTTGCAGCGGAACTCCTGAAGCTGATTCACTGTTCAGAAAATGTATCGCGATATATATTCTACTGCTTAATATCAAGCTTATAAATCCTTTGGTTCAATCACACATCGCCGTAAACCGAACTTAGATCCTAAATAACAATATCCTAAAATGTGACAATCAACCGAGATCAAGATAAAAGTTGTTTTTGTTGATTTTATTATTAGTAAATAATAAAGTGGACCATTTTCCTTGTAATCATGTGGCATTTTATTAGGTCAAGCTTCCGAACAAAGAACTTCATATGCTGAAACACTTTTGTTGACTAACTAGTATTTGCCCAACAGTTAATTTCAATTGGACACTGTGTAATATCGAACAGTAAAATGGTTTCATTTCACTGTCGTTATATTTTACGGGATAAATCCATAAGATAAATCCATTACCTTTTTTTCGGATAATCCATGGATAATCTTTTTATTTAAATTATATTTAATTATAATAAGATTTTGGTAAGTGATTTAATTTTAAATCGCTTATGGATTTATCCATAAGATAAATCCATTACCTTTTTTCGGAGAATCCATGGATAATCTTTTTATTTAAATTATAATTATAATAAGATTTTGGTAAGTGATTTAATTTTAAATCACTTACCAAAAAATATCACTATTAAATTACTATTAAATCACTATATTTCAATCAATTTTTACTTGAAAATCCCAAAATACAAATTGCTTTGGTAAATCTTTAAATAAAATTTATGAATTTAATATTCATAATTTATTGTGTTTTTATTTCATAACAGGTTAGAAAATCAGATTCCTATACAGATTTCTCTGCATTACCAAATTGGGAAGATATTCTACAAATCATTTCAACCCTGCCTTGCCACTCGTCATTTTATAGCATGCATCCAACTTTTTAACAAATTAGATAAAACTCAGGTAATTAAAAATAATATATGGAAGGTAGTAAATAATATACTCTGTGTCAGAACAAGATATTACGCATAAGATAATCAAATTACAACGGAGTAAATACATCATTATTATGCATTAGGCTCTCTACTATATGATGGGTCGAGAAATACTTGCCGAAATCTGATTACATGTCAGTACCTTCTGATTACCTTTAATTTTTATTCTCATAAATGATACATTTCCCATTAATCGATTTATTAAAAATTTGAATTATAAAATTCTTAACTTATAAAATATCTGAATTATAGAAAATTTAAATATCATGATGTTAGAAGTATTTTTAAAATCATGATATTAATTTAATATCATGATGTTTGGGTTATAAAAATTCAATTTATGACACATAAGCGATAGTTAATTAGTCTGATTTGTTCTAGATAACCAAATTACATCAGATGAATATTACTTTATCATAATTACATCAACTTATTATTCTTAATCTATATTATTAATCGGTTTACATAAATTTTAAATTTTCTTTTTAAAATTAATATATTTTAATTTTAAAATATATTTATTGTACCAAATATGTAGCTTTATTTAAGTTATCTGATTTATTAACAACATTTTCCAATGTGGTGATATAATCTGACGGTAATAATCTATTAAGCGGAATATATATCCTCTAAAAGGATTTTGTGATAAGGCAAGCAACGACAGCGATTAAATCTACTTCCGAATAAAATGAGGCTTGTCTGGAAAGCACGTTATTAGTTTAAAGAGGCTATGCCCATGCTACTACGTTAGCAAATTCTCGGAGATGCCTTTTAAATATATCACAAGGCAGCCGAAACGACTGATGGTAGTTCACCCTACTGATGAGTGCTGCCGGCTACCATCAGCTCGTCTAGGAGTAGTATATAGGTCTGCTTTGCATATAATCGTCCTCTTAGAAACTAAGTTTATTCGATAAAATATTTGCTATCGCTTCCTTGATATCTAGTTCACTTATTTTAATTTATGGTACGTTATTTTCACACACTGTATATACGTACAATTCCGTTCTCACCAATGCTTTTTTATTCTTTTAGATTTAAATTTATATTTAAATTTTTCTTTTCTCTTTTCCACATGGTTGGTTAATATACAGCGGTAAAATACAGCGGTTACGATAACATACAGCGATCTTGTTTTCAATGAAAAATTGGTGATTATACAAACTAGCAGAATGAGCCACATCAGAAAAGTTTCTTTGGTAAGCATTACGGCAGTTACAATCGTTATAGTGATAAAGCTGTAAGTCGGTCATTGTCTGATTAATCCTATACTGCTCAGATTGCTAATGCTTAGTTACACTTGGGATGCCGACCTTGATATAATTTCTCAACTTGGAAATGCTGAATGGCACTCACAAATCATAACCTGATTTTATAAATAAAACCTGCATACTCACTTTAGACAACTAGTAATGCATTTCGATTCATTTTTCTCACTTATCGTCCCTTTCAAGTACACCTGGTGCTACTTCAGGCATCTATAATGCGGATCATATTTTTTACTCTTACATTTTTGTGTGATATTTGCCTCGTTTATAGATTGACACATCCAAAAATTCGTGTAAAATTGATTCAGATTGAAGCACACAAACTTGGGCACAAAAAGTCATCAAGGATTCTATGCCGTAAACCCACATTAATACGATACCATCAATGTATCGTAACCAGAGTGATGGCTCTAATTCTTTTGCACAGATTTTGGATCTTCCATACATGTTACTTTAAGATCATCACAATTAAAACAACTAGGTTTTTCATTAAGGTTCCAGTAAATTCTAACGTATTCGATTGTAGAACAATTGTTAACAATTGTTAACCAGTTACATAAATTGTCATACAATTGAACGATGACCTATCACCTACTCGACTGATTTAAAACTTGTAAAATCATATGTACTATTAATGATAAATATTCACGGTAACAAAATTAGGTTTAATTTAAATATCTTGCCAATTTCTCCATCTTTGGCATGTACAAAGATCTATGCGCTTGTGCACCTTTGGTAAGGTAATAAAGGTAAAGGTACCTAGGAGTAGAATTTTTACAAGTTCGTTGAGCAAAGCTGCATCGTTAAAATGAGCTATTATGGATAGACTCATATCAGCGGTAATCTTAAAATGTGTGTCTAGACCTATTTGACTGTTATATATAATTTGTTCTTACACCAGCCCCTGGACACCCAATGGTGTACTCAAAAATAAATCACTGTTTTCCTCATGAGGAATCATAAACACCAGGCAGGATTCTATATATCATCATCAGACCAAGAAATAATACCGAATTATTCTCGCAATATTCAAAGTCGCTACGTATGCCCAGTCATCCTATGTGTGACGACAAACTTCAACAACGGTAGACGCGTTTCGCTCTAACGGAGCTCATCAGTACTGTGACTTCAATAATCATCCATAGGCACCTTAACACACGCTTAAACAGTGTTTAAAGCTCGAATGGCAGAATTAGTCTTATCCAGAATCATCGGAGGGAATTTAGCATAAGCTCTGTGCATTGCAATGCGTATTGCAGTTTAACCATGTATCAGGCACTAAATTCCTTTTAATAGAAATGAAGTTTAACAGGGACACTCTAAAGTGTACAAATATATAAAATATAATTTGTTGTTACACCTGCCCTGGGACACACAATGGTGTACTCAAAAATAAATCACTATGATTTCCTCACGAGGAGGCATAAACACCAGGCAGCATCCTATATATTCTCATCAGACTAAGAAATAGAACCGAATTATTCTTGCATGATTCAAAGTCGCTACGTATGCCCAGTCATCCTATGTGTGACGACAAACTTCAACAACGGTATACGCGTTTCGCTCTAACGGAGCTCATCAGTACCGTGACTTTAATAATCATCCATAGGCACCTTAACACACGCTTAAACAGTTTTTAAAGCTCGAAAAACGAAAATTCCCTTAATCTGAATCATCAGAGGGAATTTCGTTAAATTTGTTTGTAGTACAACATATGTAGCTTTATTTTAGTATTCTGATTTATTTCTTACAAAGTGATGTATAAATAATATTTATATTAGGAATATTTATATTAATAAATATTAATATTTATATTATAAATATTTAATAAATATTTATAT
>WNNJ02000589.1:0-20163 GCA_012934845.2 Pomphorhynchus laevis | reverse complement strand
ATCTACAATCTCTCTTACAAAGAGATATTTAAGTGTTTCATTTAAGTTTTTAATCTACAATTTAAGTGTTTCTCTCTTGAAACACTTAAATTTATTAACATTTATCTCTCAGAGGTGTCTTATCCACTAAAAAGCATTGTAGATTTGTAAGCATACATGTCTACAATGCCGTTAAGTGGATAAGACGCCTCTGAGAGATAAATGTTAATAAATTCAAGTGTTTCATTATGCAAGAGAGAATTATCAATACGATATAAAATTTACGATTTATCAGTTTCTAAATACAAATGATTTGTTAGATAAAGCGAGTATATTTGAGTTAACCGAATATAGACTCTTTCATCATAAGAGTCCACTAGTTTTATTATTATAATTCAACTTATTGCATTATTATAGTGCACTCGTTGGAGATTGAATCAGATATTCAAATGCTCCGTACTAAAATACAGAATTAATCACCTGCCACTATCGATAACGTCTCGAGAAAAACATTTACTCGTATTACCAAATCCGCGGTTCCTCCTATTGTACGACAACTAATACGTTCTCTTCAAATCACATCAAACTCATATATTAATGTATGTAATATTAAATTATAATAGTATAATTAATATTAAATTTATTATTATTCCTATTTGTTGGACTTGGTGTTTGTTTAGTTTACTTTTGTTCTTAATAAGTGAAAGCTATTCGTCGTTTATGATAACATATTATCGATATAACATAATATGGCGTCACTTTTTTTCTAAATTTTTTCTTTTTTTACAGAACTAATGTAAATACATCTGTCATGATTAATTCTACTATATTAACAACATTTAGACCACGATGTAGTTGTAATGATCACAAGACGTCAAAACTACGAACCTTAACGTTACAATGGTCCATTCTGTTTCGACATTTCAGCTATGGAAATAAGTTGCTCTAGATAATCAACATGCAGTCATCATAACATGTAAAGATGTAATTTACTAAGATAGCGTTTTTCAGCGTCTCATAACCAACAACAGATGTTATCATAATCAAAAGTGATAGCATCAACTTAAATTAAAGAGTCGTGATATACTGTTCACGACGAATTTGAGTTCAATTGTTTTGTAAGTTGATAGGTGGTTGTCTATTAAATGTTATTACGTAATTTTAACTTTATAATGCTGTTATGATACTAACTTTAAATATTCAGATATTTACTTTAAATATTAATGTATTTACTTACTAATAAAACGCGTTTTAGGCGTTTTTTTATCAAGGAGGAATTTTTTCAATTACTCCTTTATAATTAAGTAATGCATCTCGAAAATTCTTAAATGCAATGGCGATTAAGCTAGACTTGGGTCATCACTGATTCCGGATCAGTGAATAAACAGACAGTTTATCGAACACAATAGTATATTAACAATATTTGAATACAATATAAAAATATATTCATATATTTATTATATAATTCATATATTTTTACTTAAATATTTTATTCAAATTAGATACTTGTTTAGTAGGTTGACGGAAATACTGAATTTTTGAATCCTGTGACGTAAACATTTTCTAGAAAAATGAAAAATTCGTAGAATTTTGAGATTTTACTTCGAATTAAATGCCCCACAAAAACTAAAAATGATCTACTTCAATTCAACATCTTAAGATGTAAGCAATGATTAGATATGATCATCACATAATTTGTATATATTTTGTACACATGTTTGTTACTCTGTACAAAAATTTACCAAAAGGTCAAACCCTTTCGCTCTTGGCCTAAATTAAAAAATTGTACAGAATAACAAAAATGTGTAGAATAATGTATTGTACATACATCAATCGAATCAACAAACAATAATAGAATAAGGATATTCTCTGTTTGCATTGGGGCTATTTGTTGACGGTATGAAGCGAGGTGATAAAGCGTATAACATTTAAATTATAAATTAAAAATTAACTAGTCGATCCATTTGGTGGAAGTTCAAAGTGATTAGGTGGGGACATGGATACACGTGTACACATGTGTTGGTGTAGTCAATTAGTCGATGTATATGCAATTGGTTTTCGAAGTCGTGATAATCGTGCATTGACACCCCAACCCAAACTAGTGGATGATTGAAAGACAACGGATGTATCCAATTAGATTATTTAAAGACGAGTGTTGTAGAATTCAGGGCTGTAACGAAGCTAGTTTGCTTTCTATCGAGACTATATGTGAACGAAAATCAACCGTTGTGAAAAGCTTTAACGACTATATCAACATAATATTGTTGATATAATCAACAATATATATAGCTCATTGACGGTTGCTGTCTATACTCGACAGTAACCGTCAATTAGCAGTTTAGACATAAGCCTACAATTCTCTTTATGTATCGCCATCCTGAGGTCGTTATTTCATCCTAGAATGCAAGAACCCTATAACTTACTGTTGGCGATAACATAACGTAAAAAAATACAAACTTCTTTGAAAGATAAAGATCAAAGTTTCAAAGCTTGAGAAGCCATGAATATGACTTCTGCATATTTCAGTACGAAATAAACTATAAACGAACAACGAGATGACACTAGAATGTCTATGTGATAGTGGGGGTAAAATCACCTGCTATCACTGAAGATTTAGTTAGATCAAGTATTTTGACTAAAGCAGATATTTCACTTATTGCGGATCGCAATTATTGCAAGTGTTTAACAGTGGATGCATAAAATATTCGAAAATGTTTCAACTAAATAGTCAAAGAATAACGGTTTTATTCAAATTGCAATTCCACATATAGGTTAAACTTGAGGCCCAAAAGAAGCAGGTATATAATCCCGGTAATGGTAACTTTGAAGTGCATGATGTTTTGGTAAGAACAATGATATCATAAGATGCTAACAAGCAAGATATGTCATCACACAGCATACTTTGAAGACCTTCTACATTAAGCAGAACGAGACTAGCAAGTTAGCCCTTAAAACTATCAACTCTACACACAGCTGAGAAACAGTGAAATGCAGAACGTCTCTTTGTTTCTGAGTTTAGCCTAGAGGCACAGATTTAAAATAAAAAGTCCCTGAAAGCAAATTATCTTCCACGCGATATGGAACTTTAACATAATAGTGAGCAACCAAATGTCGTGATATCAAGTTCTAAAGCAACCAAATGTCGTGATATCAAGATCTTCGATGGTAAGAGTAGAATCAACAATAACGATCCTACCTAATCTGAAGAGTGATTTTAGTAGGCAAAATCAGTTTAATGTGTCCCCTACGATATCAACACCGATTTAATTATATATATAAATTATATAATATATATAATTAATTATAATTAGAAATGTAGAATAAATTAAAATATAATTAATTATAATATATTAAAATATAATTAATTAATTGTAATATAATTAGAAATGATATGATAATTGTATATTTGTAACATACATTTGAGCAAACATTTGTTTTATAACAAATCTTAGGATCATCGCAGTCCAAAATACTTTGTAATTTGCTGTCTTACAATCATGGATTTCTATCAAATCAACGATTTGATTCTATCATATTAATTAAATCTGACCTCGGTAATATATATTAAACTTGACCTCAATACTATTTCTAAAACACCATAATATATCATTCCCATTGAATGATATTTTTTTTATCTTTCATTACCTTTTTTGCAAAAATGTAGTTAGATAATGTTTGTCTAGAATACCCTTACTGTTTATCGATCCATTGTCTAATTGATTCCCATGGTTCATCGATGTCTTTGCATTGCTTTAAAAATATACGCCAACTGTTTTAGTTCGATCAAATTGATCGAACAAGTTTACTTTTATAAAGTTTTAACCTTATTAATAACCTTATATAAACTTAACCTTATATATTTAACATTTTATATTACATAATATATACATTTAACCTTATCTTATTTAACCTTACTTTAACCTATGAAAATGTAATTTTCATATAAGGTAAAATGTAATTTTCATGCAAGGTAAAATGTAATTTATTTATAATATTCAGTCAGCACCATTATGTTCAGCAAATCAAGGAACACTATTCCTTTACGTTTCGCAGCTATTGTTTCTTCTGAATTATATTGTATAGATATCTCTAAATTTTTGAAGAAAAATAAACTTGAGAGAAATATAAAAAGAAATTAAAGAATAGCTTCTCTTTTATAATTAAATAATAAATAATTATAAATAATGAATAGTTTTATATATAAATTTTAGAATGAACTGAACTAATTAGAGAATTAAACCAATCACAAGTTTTTATTAAACTTTTGATTTCTGCGCCTTTTTTGTTTTTACAAACGTTTGCTTAAACTGTTATTCTAAATCTTTGCCTCATGTTTTACACTTTGAGTCTAACTTATAGAGCTAATTTTTACATTAAACTATTTTTTAAACATAAAAAACAAAAAATGTACGCTCAATTGTTAAATAAGCTACACAATACTGTGTGAGATGCTTACGTGAAATGCAGAATAATGCAATGTAAAAAGATACACATTGTCTTTCTATTTGTAAAGTTGTCTAGTAAAGTAGAAAAAAACGTATTTGTTCACTGAGAGGAGGTATTTGTTCTGAGATTGAGAGAGCTTTCAAACTTGCTATATTTAAAAGTAGGTTTATAAAGCGACATTATGGATATCCCGCAGCCAATAGTGATAAACAATAAAATTGAAACCAAATCGAATAGAATAATAACTACGCTAAGATCGCTAGCTATTTTAATCTTGCTGGTTTCTGAAATTGTATTCATTTGCGGAATAACAAGTAAGAATTTGTTCAAAGTTCAAGAATCATATAAACACGGACATGAATCAGATACGATCTACAACACCATAAACCTTTTTCAGCAGTGCACCAATAATATTGAATCATCGCAAATTTCATGCGTGCCATTTACCACCATACCATATTATTTCTACACCTCAATACAATTGTTTTCAATTCAAGTTGTATTTGTGTTTTGCACATGCATTTATCAAACAATACTAATATTCTTTCAGCTTTACGCGGAAGAACATACCTCGGCATACATCGACATATTTATTGGATTCGCTGTTTTCTTATTTCACTTGATCACAGTTTGGTACATTGTCGTCGCATTTAACAGCCATTTGCAATGCTTTATGCCTTTACAAGGTTTCAATCTACTCTACGGCGGAACTCTGGCTTCCTTTGTAAGCTATTTCATAATCATTTTCATTGGTATGCTTCCATATGGCAATAAACTGATTTCCGATGATCTCACGAAATACAAAACACAACAGCTAGATCAGCAGACATATTATCATCCTCAAGCTGTAAATTACGATACAAGCTATTCTTCAAACTTAAAATATCCAATTTCCCAATTTTGCACAGGACCAATCATGCCTTCTAATTTTCGAACTTTTGGCAACAATTTCCAAATAATGGATAATGGTTTGCAACAAAATGCAATAGATTGGACTTCTAATAACATTGTCAATCCTATGATGTAACATATTTATTTTGCAATATTTCACTATCGGTCATAATGTTTAATCATGATTTGTGTTTAATAAATACATAATGTCTCGATATTTTGTAATTTTATATTACAAAATATAAAATTTGTATCCTTTTGAAACGAAACTGAGGGAAAATTACAAAATATCATTCTCTATACGAATTTTAGCCGTAATTTAAAATTTTTATTAAAGATAAAACATTTAAAAGCATATTGATTCTAGAATATATTTTAGTTTTAAAACAGATCAGCTAACTGAGTCCATGGATTTTATATTATTTATCAATTAAAAATAATGATAAATAAAAATAAAACACTTAGAAGTTGATTAACTTGATTAGCTTCGAAGATGATTAATTGGTCATCTTTGATTTATAGGTCAGCTTCGAAAATGTTCTGCAGCACGATCAAGAACCTTCGTGTTGGAAAGCAGAAAACTGCTCAAACTGTCTATGACAAGAGAGGACCTATGCCGACTGACATTGAAGAAATTCTTGGTTGTTGGAAAGAGCATTTTAGGAGTCTCCTTCATCCGATGGTTATGCCTTCTCTTGTAAACGTAGAGCCTTTAGAACCAACTAAAGAGCTCATCTCTTTGGAAGGGGTTATTGCTGTTGTTAAAAAACTTCGTAATGTCAGTCTTCTGAAGTAGATGAGATTCGACCTGAAGCTTTAAAGGCTCTTGACGTTGTAGGCACGAAGTTGCTAATACGGATCTCCAACGTTGCATTGCAGATGCAAGGTTCTTAGTGAGTAGCGAACTGGGGTGGTGGTACCGATTTAAAGGTGACCGAAGAGTATGCTTCAATAAACGGTGCATAACTCTTCTTAGCCAAGCTGGTAAGTTATTTGCTGGGATTGTTGAGCTAAGGATAAGGCTTATGGTTGAGGAACAGTTGGAAGAGGAACAATCCGACTTGTGTCCAGTTCGTGGGACGACGACGGGTCAGCTCTTTACTCTCTCAACTATCCTCGAACTATCTTGAAAGATCGCTCAACCGGTCTACATGTGTTTTGTAGATTTGGATAAAGCGTTCGACATAGTCCCGCAAGAGAGGTTGTTGGAGGTACTAAGGGTGTATGGATTACCACAAAATCTTCAGATAGATGTGACGTTACTGTATGAGTTGTGTTTGTGTTTTAGTTAGGAAGTCTGAATCTTTTCTAGTACATGTTGGGATTTGTCAGGGTTATCCTTTGTCTCTACTTTTGTTCCTTGTTTACATTGACAAAATTACGAGACGGGCTGCTTTTTCGGATCTCGGTCTTCGGTTTGGTTTCATCAGGATATGATCACTGATTTTTGCCGATGATGTTATCTTGTTGGCTACATGTCCTGAGGATTTAAAATGCCTATTATATGGATTCACGGTGGAATTCCAAGCGGCAAGGATGTAGGTTAGTACCTCCAAGACTGTCTCTATGTGTTCGTCTCCGATTCAGGTGTCAATGTCAACCCGGATTGGAGAAAAGCTTCTTCCTGATGTGAAGGACTTTAAGTATCTTAGGGTATTGTCCACGAGAAACGACACGAACATTAACGAGGTTGAGAAGTGAATTTGTGCAGCTAACGCAGCAATGCGTTCTTTGTACAAGTCCGTCTAGTGAAGCGGGACCTGATGATGCTAATAACAGAAGCTTCAATATATTTATATTTCAGTATCCATTGCTCAAAGTAATAGAGGACAGTAAATAATATGTGATAGATTAATCAATAGTTTAGTAAGTCAATAATTCAGCTATTTTGTCGATTAAATATAATTTTCAAAAAGCCAGTTTCATTACAGAGGTTTTCATTATTATAGATCACTTTTCCCATTATTATAGATCACTTTTCTCATTATTATAGATCACTTTACCCATTATTATAGATCACTTTTCCCATTATTATAGATCACTTTTCCCATTATTATAGATCACCTTTCTCATTATTATAGATCACTTTTCCCATTATTATTTTGTCGCACAGATGTCTCATATATATTGATATTATGATCATGATTGATATTATTTTAATATAACATTCCTTACATTTAGCTTAACATACTAATACATATTATCAAAGTGTTTATTATTATCTTGCATCTAGGGGTCACATCTCGCGTATTTAAGCTTTTAGAGTGATAGATGAGGTGATGGAGGGATCAGGAGCAATATTGCATTATGATGGTGATCTTGGTTTTAGAAGACTACGACACATATTATTATAGTTTTAGATAACAAATATAATATATCCATAAACACAAATCTAAAATGCGCAAGATAGAACGCTCACTTTAATCACAGCTGATAGTATGTGTTATTTATTACTTTATTTGTTTTTTATGTTTATTAAAATACAAAAAATGTTTATTTCAAATGAAATCAATTCTTGCAGCTGCCTTTTCAACCCAAATACGCATATGATTGTAATAACCCTCCAACCTGAATTCTCCTTCTATAAGCACACTATTAATCGTACCGATAAGCTCTTCACTATTAGAAGAAGTATTTTGTTGTTTGACTCTTGACTTGAACGACGAGAAAAATTCCTCTATCGGATTCAATTGAGGAGAATAGGGAGGTAGAAGCTTATGAATATAATTACGACGAGCAAGAGATGCTTTCACGGTAGCTGTTTTATGTATGGAGGCATTGTCCATAACGATATATTTTCGTTCATTTTGGTTTAGCTGTGGCAGTTGCGTATCAATGAAGTCTACCATATCAACGGACTTAAAACTTCCCACCTTGACTTTAAATGCGAGTATTCCTTGATTAGTAATTGCACACAGTACAGATATATTCGTTCCCTTACCATTAGGTACATTGATGTAACATTTCGTGTTTTTTGGGGAGTATCCATAATTCTGATAGGTGTGTAAATTAAAACCCGTTTCATCTAAAAAAATAAGCTGATTGTCATCAATATTAGATAAAGAGGCTGCATACTGAGCTCTTACGTTTTTGTTTTCATTACTATTTCTATTAATAGGAATTAAAGTCAAGGACTTTCTTGAATAATCCATGTCCTTGATTATGCGTGATACTTTAGATGTTGAATAACAACCGACGGGGTTATGTATCAAAAGTTTCTCACTCATTGCTTTTAGTGTCGTACAAGGGTTTAGAGCAAGTTCTGATGCTATAATATTTTTCTCATGACTATGGTCTTTTCTAGTATCTGATTTTTTTTGACCAGCAGTTTTAAATGTTGATAAATCAACGTAATTCCCTGCAAGATACCTTTTATATATCCTTCTTATAGGAACTATCGAAAGATTGAGCACAGGGGCCATGTCTTTTATTTTGTAATTATTGCCTAGAAGACCCAAAAAGCATTCTATTGTATTCTTTGTAATAGATTGTTTTATCTTTCTTTCCAATAGATCGCCCTCGTTGGGTATTGAGTTTTCATTATCTTCTTTTTCTAATTCATCACTTTCTTGATCAAAAAGGAATTCCATATGGGGTAATTTTTTTAAACTATAAAAATAATAATGAGAAAAGTGATCTATAATAATGGGAAAAGTGATCTATAATAATGAGAAAAGTGATCTATAATAATGGGAAAAATGATCTATAATAATGGGAAAAGTGATCTATAATAATGGGAAAAGTGATCCATAATAATGGGAAAAGTGATCTATAATAATGGGAAAAGTGATCTATAATAATGAAAACCTCTGTATTACTAAAGTTTCGCCATCTCTGAATTATAGATAATTAAAATTCACGTAAATGAGTAAATTAACGTAATTGTTAATAAATTTAAATATATAATTTCTTCAACCCTTATGTATTTTCAAGCGGAAAACAAGACGTGAATGTAGCGACTGTATATATGAGACAACTACAGTTATCGCGATAAAATCGATACCAAGTCAAACTGATACCGCATTGAAAAAGCGCCTACAACAAAGAATGCTATGAAATTTCGAGATATCACATTAGCTGATCTCAATCAAGTCATTATTAATGAATTGTAAAATCCAATTTGACAAAAATTGTATTTGACAATACAACTTTTAGATTTATAATAAATAAATTACACGTTTTCTCTAATTCTTGGACCCAGGCGAGTTTTTCGGTTTACCGCACAATCTTTGTTCATATCCTAACATATGGTCATGAGCTTAAATTTATGATCGAAAGGAAATATCACGAATACAGGTTAGCAAATGGCATTCCTTTGCTGTGAAGCCGGTCTTAGACTTGGAGATTCTTAGACTTAGACTTATAAATTCGGTCATCCTGGATAAACTCGGAGTAAAGTCGCTGCTTCTCCACATCGAAAAATGTCAGTTGGGGTGGATAAAACACGTTCTGATAATATAAGGATCGCCTTACTCGGAGTGTTTTCCAGGACGAACTCTCTTGTAGGATACCTGAAGTTAGACTTCGATACGTGTCTAACTTTAGACCTCTGATGACATTTGATTATCTAGTATCTTATTTTTATACAAAGTATATTATTTATTATGTACCCTTAAAAATTTGCCGCTTAATAATTTAATTTTTTTTAATTATATTATGTTGATTTATATTTTACTATTTTATGACTTATTTTATTTTAATAGTAGCCTAGTTTAAAATATGCATTTATTAAATGATGTTGAAGAAAGTCAATAGGGTGACAAATTATGTCAATTCTTAAAATTTTATTATTTTATTTTATATTATACGGTACGCATGAATGCTCATGCAAAATATGTTTCTTGTAAATTTAAATGTCATCTTGACTATATAAATTAAACGTAGTTTTAATTGATGTTAATTTAATTGGTTTGGTTTAATTGGTTTGATATTGGTTTTCGAAGAAAACCAATATCATTACATATTGTTGCAATTCTTAAAATTTCATTATTTAATGTATTATATTTTATATTATATTGTATGCATGAATGCTCATGCAAAAATATGTTTCTTGTAAACTTAAATATGTCATCTTTACGATATAAATTAATAATAGTTTTAATTTAATATTCATAATGTCCACTTTCTTCCACAAAAACATTACAAAAATATACAATAATTTTTAAACTTTTGTATTAGCAATTGTGGATGATTTAGTCGAAAGATCACCAATTTATGAGAATGACGATTTGTGCCGTTGTTTTTATTCGAAATTGTAAAAAATACTTTATTTTTTCAATTTTGTACGGTTTGTAAAACATTCTTCGATATTTAAGCTGGAAATTTTATAAATTTTTATTTTAGGAATTATGAAAATTTATTTAAATCGATGTCGTAATTAATTTTAAATGTCAATTAAAAGATTAGTTTACTATAAATTATTTTTGTAAATTAAAATTTTTATCACCTCGTGAATTTAAGCAGATGTTGTTTTAGTTAATAAGATCAGCTAACGGAGTATGCGTAAAATTAAAAAAATTAAGATAAATAACTATAAATAATTATATAAGATTTTTTACAATTTATTTTTATATCAATTTAAAATTTAAATTTGAAATGTAAAATAAAAATCAATTTTTATGAATTGGCTTATAAATAACAGACGATGTATCATAATAAGGATTATATGTCATCATGAGGAACTGCTATGTTATCAGGTTTCGGTCCCTATTACTTTACCGCACCAAGCAGCGGGGCCAAATACGCGCTAATGATGTATTTCCTCTGATAAAACTATCTAGTATCTTATTCTAATACAAAATATATTATTTATTATCCATACATAAAAATTTGCCACTTAAGAGTTTAAATATATTTGTAATAATATTTTGTTGATTTATATATTTTACTATTTTCTGCTTGATGTTATTTTTATAGTAACCTAGTTTAAAATATGTATCTATTAAATTATTTAAATGATTTTGAAGAAAGCCAATATCATTACATATTGTTGCAATTCTTAAAATTTCATTATTTAATGTATTATATTTTATATTATATGGTATGCATGAATGCTCATGCAAAAATATGTTTCTTGTAAATTTAAATATGTCATCTTTACGATATAAATTAAAAGTAGTTTTAGTTAATGTTAATTTAATGTTCATATCTAGATATACACCTTCTTTATCATTAATATTGGTTTTGTTAAGAATAAGGCTTTCTGGATAAATGTGCTCACTAATTGAATAAAAATTATTAGAATTAAATACACATATATCATCAATGTATCGAAACATATATTTCATATATTTATAGTTTAGATTTAGTTTTTACACAGTTATGAACAAATTCATATTCTATAAAGCTTAAAAACAAGTCAGCTAATTGGGCTACTATTACCACCCATTGGAACACCTTTTATAAATATAGATGTCCCTACTTTTAAATAATTTTGGTTTATCAAAATATTTAAGGATTCTATTTATTCAATTGTATCCATATATTTATATTTACTTGATGGTTTAAATTTGTTGTTAGATAGGACGTTATAGATTATTATAAGCATATATATGTATATCTATTTTCCGAATACAAAGTTAATTAATTTTTACTAACGCTTCTTTAATATCAGACTAAATCTGAGATTTGTATAAAGCGTACTAAAATCGTATGTATTTATATTTTAAAAATTTATTCCTTTTGTCTGTTCTAAAAATTCTTTTGTAGAATTAATACTGAAATAGTGTTTTATACCAGTATTAATTTCGATTACCTTGCAATATTTTTTGAAGTGTGATTTAATCACACTTCAAAATCACACCTTAAATTTAAGTGTGCTTTAATTACAGAAAAGGGTTTTAATGCAAAGAGTTTAGTGTTTATATACCAGTATTATGGATATAGATGTCCTTACTTTTAAATAATTTTGATTATTTCAAAATATTTAAGTTTTTTTAATATTTTAAAATACCTTTTCATAAATTACATTATTAATTTATTAATTGTTAAATTAGAATTAAACGGAAGAACAATTAAACGAAATAAATATTTAATGTAACAAATACTTGTGTTTAAATTGGTGCATTTTTAGAAAATTATAAAAGGATTGAAAATATAGAAATAAATCATTTGATTTCTGACTACAAAGTTTTAAAATTTGTGACATTTTCGAAGAATATAGAACATTCGTTATCTGCATAGTTATATATTTTTAATGTATAAAACACTTATTGTCGATAACATGTAAACCATTTTACACAATAAAAATAAAAGGTATTCACCAAATTTTTCAATGATTGCAAAAATACTTCAAATTTTCGGAAACCTGTCAAAATTTGCTAAAAGGAATCTCGGTAGTTGGATTTTTAAGCAATTTTTCTTTAATAAAATACAACGTGTTCTATTTTTAATATTTTTAAATGAAACAACCAACACCTTTACGTCTGGCGAATGAGTTTTACGAGCATTTGTAAAACTTGTCAATTTCAAATAAAACTTTTGTGTGGTCGATTTTACTGATATCGTTGTGTAAATTTTTACTTCCAAATAGAGAAAATACTTTCTTTCCATCCCTAAAGATAAGAGTCTTAAAAAAGTACGGAAACAATGTTTGCTAAACATGTTTACAACAGCAGCACTATGTGAAATCCAGATTGTAAGAACAATCGAATTACAGAAATCTAAATGTTGGACAAAGATGTTGTAATTTTCAAGCTATTCAACGATGATTGTTGATCATCGTATATTAAATAATAAAATACTATCCAGTAATGGGAAAACAGAGAACTAACGGATGCGATGGCTAATTCCGAGATGCTGTTATCATTTTAATTTACGTAGACCTTCTATATTATGATACGTATATAATTGTTGTGGGTATATTGTTGATGTTAAGATAATGGATCAATTAGAGATAGCTAGTAGCATGCGATTACTTAAAAAATATTTTGAAACGAAGAAAAACGCTTCTAGTACAGAACAGGTGAAAATTGATTGCTTCAAATTAATTTGTAACATTTTGTTTAATTTTATGTCCTGTGTAATTATCATCATGTAAGTGTCGTATATTGTCAGTCATATACGACAGTCATTCAATTTTTCTAAATGATAAAAGATAGGATTTGGCACATAATTTGAACCAAGTTCGTTTTAAAAGTGATAGCTGTTAATTTCAGTGTATATTAAGAGAAATAATGTAAGTTGGAGTATATCAGTAATGTGTGTTCTTTCTTATTTTTTAAATGTGTAAGTGCGGCTGGCAACCACGCTTGTATACTTGCTATGTGTTTTGGCACATTTCTGGATTTACGTTACTTACCGTTTTGTCAGCTGGTGATTCCATCAATCATTTTTTACTTGCGGGTATGTTCGTTTCGAAAAAGAGCAAATAGCTATTTGATCCGGTAAGTTTATACAAATTATTCAAATAAGTAGGAATACTAAATTTTAGCTCACTGCTTCTTACATAAGCTATGATTTGTTCACATATTTCCTCTATGCAATTAAGCATCGAGATACATAATGCCAATATGAGAATACCGTGCTTCTTGTATTCCTCTTCTTTAAGGAAATCCTCAATTTGGAAGTGGCCACTCTACTTGAATAATATCTTTAAAGAATAGGAATACAAAGAACACGATATTCTAAATTGTCATAATAATTTGTACAGACTTGTTAAATCAATTACCCAATTGCTCTCTTTCGAAACGAACTCATTGGAAAACAAAACAAAGGCTAAAATTTCTACCAGCCGCACTTTGAATTGTGACATTTTAAGATTTTAAAAGATATCAAATAACACTAATTACTAATATATTCTTATTTCTCTAAATATACGCTGAAATTAAAGTTATCACTTTGAAAGTGATAAATGCCAGTTTTACGGTGAAAATGTACCAGACTGTTAAATGTCATACTTGGAACACATTTCAGTATAAATTTGAATTAATATGACCGTTTATCTTTTATCTTTTTTAATTATCTTGTCATAGTAATTATAAAGATAATAATATTATCATATTATTATTTAATATTATCACATTAATAATATATTAATATGTTTTTGATTAGTTGTTTTTAATAGTTAAAGTAGTACGTTTTTATGAGGTATCAAAACATTTACAATCAATGCTGATTGAAACAATTCGTTTATTTCGAATAAATTTATAGATCATTTTATGAATTGTATACTCATAATTTAATATAACAATTTGATAATAAATAATTTAATATCATAATTTAAACATATAATTATAAATATATGATTTTTAAATATTAATTTAATCATAATTATATGATTTTTCATGATCTGATATGTTATGTTTTTAAATGTATTTAAATATATTGACATTATAGACAGAATTTGTTATTGACAGAAAATGATTTCTTTAATCTTTAACAATAAAATTTATCATGGAATTGACGATCCTTCAAATTTAGCATTTAATCTTGTTAACTACGCCATAGCCTTCGCTCAAACAAGATCGTAACTAATAACTAACTTTTGTCAACCGCAAATTATAACTATTATTTCTAATAGTTATATTTGAACTAATTTTTTAATAAATAAATATCATCAAGGAACAGTTATTTTTCCTTTGAAAACAAACAAGGAAATATATGATCAGGAGATTATTGCGAAAAATACTAAGAGCAGATTATTTGAACGTTTGTAAAAAAATCGAGTTAAATGTATACTACAAATACTTTTATAAATTATTTTTTATAGTTTAAAATATTTAGAATGCATTAAATAATATATTTAATATTATATCATTGTAAAATATTTATAATCATACTAATTTTAAAATCACCAACTTCAAGCTTATTAATTTCCACAAATTTAAATTTTTAAAATTAAAATTTCGAAAAATAAAATAAAATAAAATTATTTTTCATGTATTTTAATATGAAAAATATAATAAATAAAATTAAATTATTTTTTGATGTATTTTTATATGAAACATATATAAATATATAATTTATTAATGTTAATATAATCTTAAATATTAATTTAATCATAAATATATTGCTACTGATCCAATACCTACGTTTCACGTTTTAGTCCTTTTAATGTTGGCTGACGATTACTCGACTCGTATACTTTATTATTATGTCGAGTGATTGTCATCCAACATTTAAATGACCGAAAACATGAAACGTATATATTGAATCAGTATCTGATGTCCACCAATACTGAAACGTAGCTACTGTTGACTTGTATATATGATTAAAGTAGCGAGCAGAATAAAAAATAGTCATCAAAATTTCAATTGCAACAATGATAATTGCCCTATTAATGTTGAGGTTCAGCTATACTGAAATATAGCGTATTGCTGGTGGCTTATACTGCTGTTGATATATAATTTCTTAATGTTAATATAATTATAAATATATATTTTTTGTAATACGCGTGTTGAAAATTGTGATTTAATCTTAAAACCTAAGCTAAAAATATGATCTATTGAAATGTTAACATTTTAAAGTATTAATGTGAAATTCTTAAAATATAGATCTAATCGGCTGAGTATATTATAAAAAGAAGTTTTAGTATCTTAGTCTTTTGTCTTAGATGTAATACAGAGGTGATTCTTAAATTTATAAATTTTTATTATTTACAAATGTTTTTGTAAATAAATTCAACATTGCTTTTCATCCTACAAACTGAATGATTTGAATTTATTCAATAAAAACAAATATAAATTGATTATAAAAACGATGGACGTGATATTTTCTTATTTTATAAAAATAAATTATAACTAGATTTCAAATTTTTGTAAATTTTAAGAAATATTTTAATAATAAACAAATTATAAATATTCTGTCAATTTTCTTCTTATTTAATGCTATTAATTGAACATATTTGTATATTTAATCATTCTTCATTTTGAAATTAGCCTTTTAATTATTATATAATCGTTTATTTAACTTATTTTTAGCTAAAACATGCCTTTTTTTATTACCAAACGCGAATTTAGTCGCGTAGATATTTGTGAATGCATTTCAATGCTTTTTAAACGATAACAAAAACATGATGTTTTGATGTTTCGTCATCACACGTAGTAAAAAATTCTTTTTTACAAAAAATTAAATTAAAATAACATTACAATTCTATATTGTAATATAGAAATTATTATTCAATCATAAAAATGAAAATAAATCAGTTAATAACAGCTATCAAAAATTATAGAAATAATTACAGAAATTGAAAACAGTTTTACACACAAACAATCAAAAATTAAATTTTTAGTTCTGATTCGGTTAAAAATTTCTACACAAGTTAAACAAAGTATACCATAACAATCAAAACTCAACCGCGCTTAAACATTATCACATCGTCTTGTAAATTTTACTTGTTATCATTTAATAAACCAATTTTATAACTGAACATTTTCAATAGGTAATTAATCTGGTAAACCTTTTAGAACATTACCGGGTCAAATTTGTATTTTTGTATAAAAATATATATATTTATTTTATATCGCTGTACTGCTTTTTGTTTTACTAATACTAAGGCATCAACCTGCTATCACAGTAAGATTGATGTTGAAAGCCACTTGCCTAATTTTGTCTGCAACGAAACTATCGGAAAAGTAGGCTGGCTACATTACAAAATATTATATCTATACGGTTGTAAGACAAGGAATATCCTATGGAGAAAGGCATGGGCTATTCTTACCAGCAACACCTTATGTTTACACATTAGACGCAAATACAATATTCTGTCATTTATTTCAAGAGAATTTGTCATTCCTATACAGCTCAGGAATTTCGATGTCTATCCGGTTTGGGATCTGGCTTCAGCATCGGCATCGTTATCGTCTCCGAAACAATGTGTATTTCGCTTATTTACATGCAACAGTACCGACACTTTTACTGAATTGTATTTACAGGCAGCAAATATTCAGGAAATGTGTGAGTGGATACACGAATTAAGAAGACACGCGAAAGGGCGCATGCCGAAAAATCCACCGTCGTTGCCAGTTCATTTATCGTTAGGTACAAGAGCAATTAAGAATTCAGCACAACGACACAATACTAAAAATATTCCTAACTCGAATAATAAATCTCAATCGATATTGGTAGACAATATTCATTTTAATGACGACAGATTTTCAATTAGACGCCACTTTTCAAACTACATTTTCCGGAAGCCGACGACGAAGCTAGCATTTCGTCGAGATTCACTTTGCTCAAAGTTGCCTTCGCAGTTTAAAGGTTAGTACAGAAAAATTTTTCTTTTAGAATGTAAAAATTATTTAAATAATTAGATAAATAGATTTAAAATTTAAAGATACAGACGTCAATACTGTCCATACAATCTTAATACAAAATCTACAACAATGCAATCTAATAAATGCCACACTCACAAAATATTATTTATTTTATTAAAATAGAATAAATTGCTTCGATGTTAAGTGCATGATGTTCATGACAAAAAGTTTATTTTTTATAATTGAATAGGAAACTAGTTTACGTAAGAACAGTAAAATCAAGTTCCCAAATTTTTTATCTTTTATTTTCCAATTCGTTATTAAAACTAATTTAACAAATCGTTTAAAATTAAATATTAAATTTCTTTAAAAAATAAAATTTAGTTTCAAACGTATTGTTTTATATTAAGTATTTCAATTGGATGGTTTCTTTGCATTTTGTGGCTAGTTAAATCAAGTAATAATCAGTTAAGGTTTTGGCTTGAATTTAGTATATTTTACATTGTTAAATTAGATACCTTTCAAAATGCTGTAAAAATAAAGTCAATTATATTATATTATACTTTCAATTAGAAAGTCGATAAAAATCTTGACCAGTAAATTTCAAAGAACTAACGATGATAATAATATCGTAAAATTCGACTAATTGATATCCATCCATAAGTGCGCTCTGAAAAAAATATTTTAATTTTAATTTACATAACTATATTTTTTTATTTTTCCTGATGTTGATGGCAGTTACCATCGAAATATTGAATAATCCTTTGGCCTTTGATTTTCATTGGTTCCTATAAATTAACATTTGCTAAAATCGAGGAGACGGATGACTTAAATATCTTCAATTCAAATTCCATAGTAAAATAATCAAATTAGAAATGCATTCTTGCATTTTTAATGAACTTGTGTAAAATTATGAAAAATTATTCTGATTTTGGAATTACCAGCAAAGAATCGATAACAAATAAATTGGCATGAAAGATTGAATTCTTCCGTGTGATTGAAGTGGATTTTGAATTCCATCAGACTATTTTATAATGTTTAAATAATCATAATATATTAAATTCTTAATAAGGTTCTTACTAAAGGTTCTTTAAGTATTAGCCGTGTTCAGTGCAATATCATTATTCTTTACAATTGTTCACAAATTCTTTTGTTATTCCGATTACGAAATAACATGATCTATTAAAATTACAAGATAATTAACGTAACATCATATAGTAAATATATTTAGTATATGATTATATTTAGTTATAATCTATACTATAATTAAATATAATTATACATAATTATATTTATTCAAGACATTTCAGCTCACTGATGATTGCATCAGTGAGCTGAAATTTTTCTGATTGTGGGACGATATTATCCTCACACGTATTGATCTTAATTTTGATACAGCATGACGATACTAATCAGTCTGGGTGGGTATCATCAGCTGCTGACCCATACCTACATTTCACGTTTCGACCCTTATTATCTGCTGTCCCTGTACACTGATGCTGATCGGATTTGAACTTAGGACGTCTGTATCGCGATTCAACGCTACATCCACTAGGCTGGCTGGTCCAGTGGTGTAGATATACATTTCTGTATATTATCAGAAATATATATTAATATACAGAAATGCATATCTACACCACTGGAGCAGCCATTCTAGTGGATATGGCATTGAATCACGATACAGACGTTTAGAGTTCTAATCCGATCAGCACCAGTGTACGGAGAAAGCAGATAACAAGGGTCAAAACGTGAAATGTAAGTCCGGGTCAGCAACTGATGAGACCCACCCAGACTAACTAGTAGCGTCCTGCTGTATCGAAAATAGGAACAATACCTGTGAGAATAATATCGTACCACAATCAGAATAATTTCAGCTCATAGATGCTATCAAGTGCAATTAAAAACATTCATTGCAAATGACAGCATGAAAAACAGTGATCGGGCTAGCGGATCACACAACTAGGGTAGGTTTTTAATAAATCATTAGAATACGACCCCCTACCAAAAGTAATATACAGAAATACATATCTACACCACTGGAGCAGCCATTCTATTGGATATGGCATTGAATCACGATACAGACGTTTATAGTTCTAATCCGATCAGCACCAGTGTACGGAGTAAGCAGATAATAAGGGTCAAAACGTGAAATGTATGTATGGGTCAGCAGCTGATGATACCCACCGCTACTGATTAGTAGCGTCCTGCTGTATCAAAAATAATATCAATACATGTGAGGATAATATCGTGCCACAATCAGAAAAACTTATACTTTATTTTATTTACATATAATTTCCCGAATATCTAATGTTTTAAAAGATATTAAAGATATCGAAAGTTTTTTTTGTAGTTAATTGCAAACGTAATTAGAGAATTACAATATATAACTAATGTGCTCAAAATTTGAAAAAAGCTATGATTTTTTAACATCCGGTAAAACCTTTTCAAATCGAGATATAACTCGATTTGATTTAGCTATCACTAAATTCGAGTAAACTCGATTCTGCGAATATGTATGTATTTTACGCAAATGTCATAAAATATAAAATCTTACCATTCATGTTTCGGGCTAAAATGTTTAAACAGATGTTTGAAAATATAGTTGTTGTAAAAAATTCTTTCTGGTAAAAGAATTTTAAATTTAAATGTTTTA